>JAMRYI010000625.1:0-96854 GCA_029231635.1 Ditylenchus weischeri
TTGACTCAACGAGAATTAAAAATACGGTAAATATTATATGCTAAATGTTAGTTTACATCTGTTGGCTCTTAAAATAAGTGCTTTAATGTAGTTTGGCCGGATCACCTTAAAAATATTTAGAATAAAGCTATTTTGGAAGCAGATAGGTGAAATTGCCACATTTTACATAGATGACTCAACTACTGGAGTAAGCAGAAAATTAAGGGTACTCAGTAAACAAGATTCTCCAGTCTATCTGTTTACTACCTAAAAAGTAGCAATCTGCTACATTTGCCTGGCTTACTTCTTCGGCCAACCATACGGCTTATCAAAGAACTGCGCATCAAAATAATTTGCTTAATTTCTGGTAGATTAAACTCCAAATAGACGCAGCAAAGGAAAACCCACGCAAAACATGTCAACACTTGCCGTTTCTAGTTTACAAAAAAATAACTCCATAAAAGGTCTTAGCTAAGTGGATTGCACACTTTGCAACCCATCAATGTATTTTTCGAACAAAATGTGTTTTGATGAATTTTTAGGCGCTACTCGGTTTTACTTGGATCTCATAAGCTTATCAAAAGTGTCAAACAAAAGAAGAAAAGCAGCCTAAAAAGAGATAGGTTAGAAAAAGTTGAGAATTTGCTTTATTTTTTAAATGATGGGTGAGAAAAAAAGGCCAGTTTGGTTTTTTTCAATGGGTTGTTGTATGATTTGTTGTGTTTTTGTGAGATTTAGTTGTTTTTTAATCGATTATCTATCTTTTTTCGGATTAGTAGAGCTTCCCAAAAAGTTGGTTGTGCATTCAACAGTTGTGCATCCAAGAAAACTGTTCGAGTGATATTTGGTTAATTTTCGTTGTTGTTACGAAAACATGTTAGAAAACATGTTTTTAGAGCACGGTCAACCATTTTTGAAAATTTTTTTACCATATTTTCACTTTTTGCCTTGAGGGATCAAGGTAGGAGGGTACCTGAAAGATACCTGGATACCCTTTTTATTGACTTTTTACCTTGTTTTTATCACTGGAACTGGGCAAAAAGAGTCTCTAGATGCATTTATTGTCAAGATTCTTTTCGGATTCATCTCTAAGGTAAGTGAGATGCGCACACACCCATACCTTAGAGACCAAACACTCAAAAAAAAGATTCCAGATGCATAATATTATGCAAACCAGAGTTTATTTATGCGGTAGGTCCCAGTTATCAAAACTATGTTCAAATCCATTTTTGGTTTACGAGTGCCTTCAAATTTCAAGTACCCTTAAAATACTCTTTACCTTGGTCCCCCAATGCAAAAAAGTGAAAATTTGGTCAACTTTTTTTTTCCAAAATGCTCGACCGCGCCCTAAAAACATGTTCTCTACACGTTTCAGCAGCTAAAACGCACTAAAAGTGGTTTAAACCGATTTTTGGGTGATCTCCATATAAGGCAGTTTAGCCTCTATTTTTCTCAAGATTACATTTCAGAACGCTTTAGCTGCGAAAACACAAAAGTGGTATATCATTCATAATCCAAAAAAATCTGCATAGAAGATTCTTAAGCAGGATAAAAGGTAAAAGGATAAAAATCCCATTGCTATTTCACTTTTTATTTTGGGCTAAAAAGGAGCGGAAAATAGGAAGTTGGGTTTGGGGAAAAAGCTTCTTTTTGCATGTGATGAGCCTGGTGGTTTTACAGTAGTTAGTGCGGTATTATCCAGCTAAAAGTGGTGTTGTTGAGTTGTGGTAAACAAGCTTATCAAGCCATTTTAATGAGAAATCGGTGTCTTGAGGCGTGAAGAAGATGGCGCTTGGAAACAAGGTGGAGGCCAATTAAAATGACTAAATTAGGCTGATCAAGCGAGCGAATTGCGTAAGTTGGCTGGATAAAGATAAATAAGGAGCTAATGAGCGACAAAATTTGACTCGGCACTAATTACTTTGGGGATTCTGGGAAGCATAGATACTGTTTTTGTAGAAATTGCGATAAGCTGAAAGATGTTTATAAGAGAATTTAGATGTTCATGCGGAGATAAGAAAAGAAAAATTAGTAAATTTTTCGTAAGATATTTCATTACTGCAGCAAAAATTAGACCAAATTATAGATGTTGCCCCATTTTTCGCTCCGGTCTATGGTTGTCAAAATTGATAAAATTGCTAAAATTCGATAAAATTTATGGCGTTATGCATGTCTCTGAATTCGATAAAAATCGATAAAATTTTTATCGATTTTTATTAGAGCTGTGCATTTGCCTTTTGCTACAGTCAAACATCCCTGACACGTACACCTGAGCCCGGTCCCCAGGGGTACGTGTTAGGGAGTTTGACTGTACAGCGATACGATATTTTGGGGTGGGGCTAGGTGCGATGCGATATCCAAAAATTTGCATTCGATATATCGCTGGGATGTGCGATATCTTTCAAGAGCGATTTTTCACACAAATTTTTTATATGAATTTTGTCAACAAAATGTTTTCTAAATAAGTTCTATTCATCACAATAACAATAAACAATCACTTCAATACTTGAAATTCAACAAAAGCAATTTCTTGTTCATAAAGATCAATTGTTCTGCATTTTATGGACTCAAGCTGGAACTCCTGTAGTCATAGACGTCTCTGGCCACCGAGAAGAGCTGTTCTTGTAGCAGGAGCGAAAAGGAAACGGCGGATAGGTCTTCTCGTTCTTCTAAACCAAAGACAGTTGAATCAGAAGTCGAACTTAAAAACCGACCTTCCAAAAAAGTCGATGCATTTTAGCTTATTATACGATTTCATTTCGATCATTGCATCACTAGCCTGGTGCGCATCGGGTCCGTCACTGTCCCTGAAGAGATTGGTGTGCTTGCTGAAGAACGAGTCTTTGCGTTTGGCCGGCGGAGAGTGCATTTCTGAACGAACAATACGCCCAGAAACTGCAACAAAAGCATACCTGAGTCGCTTGCAGGAACTTCGGTCTCCTTGTCGCATTCTTCTTGGAGCCACGTTTCCACATTCGCAATGAACTGCAATTTATTGGTCGCCATCCTGTCCTTGAAGCACGGGTCGAGGAACATTGCAAATCAATGGATCCTAAAGCAAAAGATAAATGACTATTGCAGAAACTCAAGACTTACTTCTCTTCCTCCACGTCAAACTTCCTGAACAACTAGTTGAAGATCGACTTGCACATTTGATCCAGCTGTGGTTCCCTCAAATCCTCCACGTGATTGATCAGCGCCCTTGCTATGGGAAGTTGTATCGAGATCGGCTCATCGTCGCGAAAAATGCGATGCGATGTGTTTTAGCTATTCCAACTATAAGCAATACGCATACACCTAAAAGACCTAGACGAACAAAGGCAGGAATTTATTTATTTTCAGGTAAATTTCAATGATTGCGGTCAGAGGCAAGCTTCAGCTGAACCAGCGAGACTACAAAGGCCATGAATCCACTAGTTGGAAAGGTGCATGCTGGTGGGCCCTCACCTTTTTTTTACTTTTACAGCTTTCTAACTCAAGGGCAATAGTAATTACTTGTGTTTTAGGTTCTCCACTGATGTAACTTTCACTTTTGGGAACAACTTTATTTTTCTGAGCATACACCGAGACTGCATACCACAAAGTCACCGATAAATGTAGCACCAAACTCATGGTTTAGCCGAGCATTTACATTTTGATCTGTTGGAAACTCTGGATTTTGTCGGGCTGTATGGGTATCATGGTTTTGGTCAATTTTGGCCAAAATTTTTTTTTCTCGAAAAATGGTCTTCCCACACCTAAAAATGTGTTTTCTGTACATATTTCATAGTTTTACGTCGAAAAAACATCATTTCGGGCAATTTGGGGCGTACCCACTAAAGTGTACTCCTGCCGAATCCTCCTCATAGAGATAGTGAAGCCAATTACTAAATAATTTAGGTATAAGAGCTAACGTTCGTTCATGATTACTAATTGATAAACGAAACAAAATAAAATCTTACCAATGAGAATAAGATACCTGAATGACCCATTGTACCTGAAAATTAATGATATAAATCCATGAGACGATTATCGCAAAATATTATAGGCTTATAACTACTTTCGCTAGGCAGCCTCTTGCATGATGAAGTTAGCGTGTCCCGACAGTTATGTTACACAGGCCTAGCCATACTGTCATAGAGCACGAAGGCACATAGAAAGCGACACCTCAACCACATACAGCCTGCAAAGTCAAGATTTTGCTCAAAATGTACGTGTGTGGCTACATCATTAATTCGATGTTACATTTACTGGTGACTTTGTCACATAGTATGCAGTTAGAGTATGAACTGCTGACAAAAGTAAAAGTTACCTGAGTGGAGAACTTAAAAAAACAAGCAATTACTATTGCCCTGAGTTACTGTAAAAGTAAAGGAAGGTTGGGAGCCACCAGCATGCACCTGTCCAACTAGCTAATTCATGACCTCTACAGTCTTACTGGCCCAGCTGAAGCTTCTTTCCAACTCGCTGAAATTTACGTGAAAATAGATAAATTCCTACCTTTTTTCGTCTAGCTCCTTCAGGTGTAGGCGTATCACTTATCGTTGAAATAGCTAAAAGATGTACTATAGCTACGACAAATGTAGGCGTTATTTGTGTTAAGCGCGAAAATTAGATCAACAGGCGACAAAATGTGGTAAGTGAACCGATAGAAAAATTCGATAAAAATTTTATCGAATATTTTATCGACCGCAAAAAGTTCGATCCTTAGCAGGGTCTGACACTTTTTCAAACCCATATGGGGAAAAAAGTGTATGACCCAGTTCGGGATCGAACATTTCAGGGTGTCACTGTATAGAGGCTTGACTGTAAAAACTGTTTTTGAAAATCCACAAAATACACATTAGGGCGAAACGAACATTTGTGCGCAACAAACTTTTGGGCAAAACGAACTTTCAGGAGAAACGAACATTGGGGCGAAACAAACATTCGTGCGGAACGAACTTCTGGGCGAAACGAACTTTTGAGCTAAACGAACATTCAGGCAAAACGAACACTCGGGCGGAACGAAGCTGGGTGTGGGGGAAGGAAAATGCTTAATTATCTCAATTTAGAGCGTCAAAAAATCTTTTTGCTATTTTACGCCATTTTGAAAAAAAATCAAAAACCCGACTTTTCAGAAAAAATATCGAAAAGGGACCCTGCTTTGACTGTTTTTACTTGTTAAGATGATAAAGGTTGCCTTTCTTGTGTATCATAGTTTTACTTGTACCACTTCTCATAGCAAAACCACAAAATTCCCACACCTTAGTCAGCTACAAAGTGAGTTGCTTACCTCAATTAATCTGACTAACAACTTTCAGGTGGCGTAATTAATTAAAATGCTTGCAAAAACCTCTTTTATTACTACTCAATCCTTGGATTGGCAGAGTAAAAATAATGAACATGCTACTTTTAATCTTCAATACTTCATTTTGTTGTATAAAACAGCTATAAGTACGAAAATCTTCCAAGTTTGAAGCTACTACAACTTGCTGCAAGATTGCTCATACAAAACACAAAAATAACAGTCGAAATATATTTTTGGTAACTAACCATTTTTTATGTTTGGTCTTTATGGCTAGACCTCGTTACTCGGTATCCTATAAATTACACCAAAATTATGGGTTTTCGTTATGTTTGCGTCATAAAAGTACAGAGAATCTGTCTTAAAGAGCCTACAACGTGCATACACAATCTATGCAAATCTTGGTGCGCACCTGAGCTCTTTACAGAAACCCCTGCTACATAGACATCAGTCAAGTACTCCACACCACACAGACAGGTACGAAACACAATCGGTTCACTAAGATTCTTTTTAAACCAAGGTTAATTTTTTTTTAAACCAAGGTTAAATTTCAAAATTCTAATTTTTAAAAAATTTATCTAATTAATATGAAAGAGCAGATTCTCAGCATTCGTTACATAAAACGTCTCAAAAATGCAACTTTTCGCATTTTTCATATTCATTTTCTTCATTTTTCCCTTATATTTGACGTAAAATCTAGATTTTCCTTTGACCTTTACTCAAATTTTCATAGGAAAAATTGTAAATCTGATATTTATGACCTACTTCTACTTTTCAATTTTACGTCATACGTAATAATAAATCTGCAAAAAATTAAAAAAGGCGTCCCAAGGTGGGGTTGAACTCGCCAAATCCCAAGAAAAATAGCCTTTTTTAGTATTTACGCAACCAAATCCAACGAGTTACCCACTGCACCATGAAGTTTTGACAAATTTCATCTACTGCCCATTTTGAGATACCGTGGGGTACCAGTGAAACTCAAAAAAACGAGAATTAAAACGACACAATGCAAAAAAATTCGAAGAAAAATTATGACGACGACTGACTTTAACAGTACGTCTCCGCTTCTCCATTAGGCTACCTACCGTGTTTCCTCTAATAGAAGCCCTCCCCAAAATTTGGGACTTTTCAAATTTATTCTTTGTATTTTCAACCAATTTTTTCAAAGTCTCTTGCTTATGTGTTACAAAAGGTAGCCCAGATTCTGGATCAAAAAGGCGAAGAATAAATTAAAAAATTCCAGATTTTAAGGAGAGCTTTTATTAGAGAAAATACGGTATGCTGTTACATAGTAAAAATGTTTTTGATTACTTATAACCGGGAGAGTACTCAACAAATTGGAATTCCATAATAATTCTGATTTGAATCTACCTGGTACCTGCCTTTCAAAATATTCCCATCGGCGGCGAGCATGCCCCTTTAAGCGACATCCAGAGCCAGCGATACCAATAATTACAAAAAACATCAGTACAGTTGCGAAAAAATAAATTGTATCTCAGGTATGTATATGTGCGCTTCTCGCATTCTTAGCAATACATGGTTATCAAGGGTCATCAAGAATTGAACTTAAATTTTTTAAAAATTTTGTTTCTTGCTCTGTTGGTTTCCAGGACCGAGACCTTTACATGCGGACATCTTTAACTCGATTGGATTTTATAAGTGCTCAACGAAACAAACGCATAAAAACGTGACATCACATATTAAATCGTTCATTGACAGAACGAAAAGAAGAAAAGAATTTGAAGAAAAGAATTTATAAATGTACGTGTAATTTCGAAAAAGCTTGTATATTGCACTTTTCTTGGTTGATATTATTTTTTTGCCGAAAAATCTGTGAAAGACCTTAGAATAAAAAAAATTGAGCAATAATCAAGTAAATTACCAAAATTACACTTTTAACTTTTTCGCAGGTCAGTAAATTTGATTGAGACACAGAAAAAGCAAACTCAAATCTGTTATATAAAAAGTCTGCACGAAAATATATGTAGATCCTAATTTTCAAACGCTTTGAAACAAAACGTAAATTTAAAAATAATTAATCAAGTCAAGAGAAAAATGAAAATATAAAAGGGAAGTCCAACAATACCACTAAACACATGGACAACAACCACAAAGCATGGAATGAAATGAAGTAGCCAAAAAAGCAAGAAGTATGCATGCTAGGAGGGCACTTCTCACCCTCTTGTTGTTGTTGCCATCAAGATATTCCGGCTATGAGAGGGACAACTTTAGCGGACAGCTAATCCCTCCTTTTAATTTCTTAACCTCCCCTCTTTTCTTATCTCACCCCAGAGATTTTGCAGCTAAGCTAAAGTACTATGCGAAAATCTAGATTATGATATGCAAAAATCTGTATTTTGCAAAAAAAATAGAAAAAAGTTAGTCAGCGCTTCAAAATTTAAAAGCTTTATTTGGTAAATCAAAATGCGTTATATCTACAAAATAATTCATTGCAAGATTGCACAGAGAATCGAGTTTTTGTTATATTGATATAGCCAAACAAATGTAAATCACAATAGACGTCCTTGGCAGAAAGTGCTGCCACACTTGCACAAAAGCACCTTTCCGGGCACTGAATTCGGCGTGTAGTTGTAATTCCAACGAAGCTCCTAAATTAAAATAACCTTAGTTTTTTGTGAAAGATAAAAATTTAAAAACAACCTCGCCAGCTTTAACAAAAGTCTCTGTAAAGAACGCTACCCACGGCAATCTGAGATCTGAAATAGTTAATATTGTATGGATTAAAATATTTACTAACAGAAACTAACAGTCATACCATGAGTATCCACCAAAACCATTTGAACAAAGACATTAGGCTCGCAAGAATGATTCAGAAAACGTCCAATATTGCCAGATTCTTGTGCATCCACAATAAAAAGGGCGTTGTCGCCGAAGTATTTCTCAAAGTTAAAATCTGAGGCCTGCGCTGAAAATTTTTTAACTTTTAAAGTTTTTCAATTATCGGTCTCTGAAACTTTAATGACTATATTTTCTAAGCTATTTCTTCAAATTTGGAAACTCGTCAAGTAATAGCGGTAGCTATTGAGATGAAAAAAAACTCTTTTTGGCCATATCTTAATTTTTGTAGCTAATTACTTTTTATATCTTTAATAAACTTTCTGCGAAATTAAAAAAAATGAAAATATAACATTATAAACAATAGCTAACCTATGAATGAATAAGCTTTCAAACGATTTTTTCAAATAAAATTTTCGAAATGAAATTTTTTTTGTAACATTTAAAAAGCGAATCCTTATGTTTACAAATTTTAAAAACAGAACTAGAATTTGCATGGTAACATTTGGTAACCTTTGCCTCGCATAAAACAAAAGAAACTGAAAAACTAAAAAGCATTAAAGATTCTAAATTCTCCTCTATTTTTCGGTATTATGTATAATGTACTAAAAGCTAACCACTAGGACCAGTCTCAACCACTATGTCAATCATACGGTTCGAAGATGAGCTTGAAGGAAGCATCATTGACACCGCTATTCTAAAAACGACAAAAATAATTTCGCCCACACTTTCTAGTATATTAAATGCAAAAAGCTTACTCTTCATCAATTTCCGAAGCAACTTCCTCTCTGCTTTCGTTGCGTGAAGTATTACTTTGTCTCTCCTGCATCCTAAGACTTCGTGCAGAGGGACTTTCTGAAAAAACATCGGCATAATGCGGCAGCAAGAAAAGGGCTTAAAGCACCAGTTTCAGAAGCGAATCCCTCATCTTCATCAATCAAATCAATGCCTTGCTGTTGTTTCTCAGCTTCCACTACTTCATGTAAATCTAGCTCTGCAAAATAGACGTCACTGACCAGTTTTCCCTGTTGTTCAGCCATTTGATCTGTTAGTAAACTTCCAGAATAGGTGCAAATAAAGGTTCCCGCTGGTAAATCCACCAATGTGCGCACTCCCCAACCTGTTTCCGCGGTCATGTACAGCTAAAAAACAAACTTTAAAAACTATTTTCGAAGGAAAACTATGTGCTCACCTGTAGCGGGACCTTGATTTTCTGCTGAACTACTCGATTGAAACACAAATTTTTGCTGCAATGACACAAATCGTTGCATTCGTAGACACCGGATATGAGTTTGTCAGTCAGAGTTCTATACTTGTAGCTCTTGGAACCGTCCACGCGAAGACTTGTAGAGAGACGCTCGTTGGAAGTTATGGTTAATTGCTGGCATTCACACTTGCTTGGATCCGAACAGTTATCTAAAATACAAGATTGAAAAAATATATAAAAACCAGATAAATTTTTTTTTGTATAATACTTATTTATGTGTGGTACATACAGGATGTTTCAAAAAAACGCCCAATTTTCGAAAATAGCAAAGAGTGTAATACCGTATTTCCTCTAATAGGAACACTGATGCGCTTATTTTTCAGGAGTGCGCTTATTAGAGTCATTTTGAAATTTTCGCGTGAAATCCAAAATCAAAAAAGCGGAATCAGTAGAGCTGGCGGAAATTAAAAAAACGCAAAAAAAAACCTGTTCGAAAAAAAAATTCTGCTCCGAGATACAGACCTTCAAATTTGAGGGGGTGCGCTTATTAGAGCGGGTGCTCCTATTAGAGGAAATACGGTATCTCTAAGCATAGAGCAGATATTCAAACCCAGCACGATGCGGAACAGTAAAATCTATATGAGGTGAGCCAGACAATTTACAGGGTGTCCCAAGAATTTCCCACACTTTTGAAGGACCATAACTTTTTGTGGAGATCGTATTTTGCAATTCTGTTTTCGCCATTCGTCTTAGAATTTCGTAACAATTTTTTTGGCATAGGTGAAAAAAGTCATAATTTTTCATTTTTGCCTTGGTCCCCCCTGTTGTCCGAAAATTACCCATATTCAAAAATTCCATTTTGCATGTTTTTCTGTATTCGTTCTTGTTTTTTTCAGTGTTGTAACCAGTGCTCGGAAGTCGTACTCGTATCGTACTCGTAGTACGAGTACGAAGTACGAGAGAGAAAAAGGTCAGTACGAGTACGAATACGAAGTAAGAACGCTAAGTACGAGTACAAAGTACGAGAATTAAAGTACGAATCGTACCTTCACTGAACTTTTGCATGCTAGCATTTTTTGTTTCTTTATATGAATATAAAGCTGTAACTTCTTTTCAAACTGTAAATTTATGAAATGTGAACGAATTTAGCTTACATTTTCTACACATAGAAAGGTATTCGTCTACGATTTCCTGAGCCACCTGATCAGTGCTCGGAAGTTGTACTCGTACTTCATACTCGTATCGTACTCGTACTACGAGTACGAAGTACGAGAGAAAAAAAAGGTCAGTACGAGTACGAATACGAAGTACGAGACCAAATAATACGAGGTACGACTACGAGTACGAGAGCAAAAAAAATTAAGGTACGAAGTACGAGTACAAGTACGACCAAATTCAAAATTCCGAGCACTGGTTGTAACAACATTTTATTGAACCGTAATAACAACACAAAATGCTCTTTGTTGCGGAGTGAAGCTCATTGCCTGAAAATATATAAATTCTATCAAGGAATGTTACAACACTGAAAAACAAGGACGAATACAGAAAAACATGCAAAATGGAATTTTTGAATATGGGTAATTTTCGGACAACAGGGGGGACCAAGGCAAAAATGAAAAATTTTGACTTTTTTCACCTGATATGCCAAAAAAATTGTCACGAAATTTTAAGACGAATGGCGAAAACAGAATTGCAAAATACGATCTCCACAAAAAGTTATGGTCCTTCAAAAGGGGGAATGTCTTGGGACACCCTGTATGATTAGACAAAATAAATGTTACGCTGTGGAGATTTCCGAAAAATTCGGAAATCGTCCGGGCAAGGTGTTACGTACACCAATTTTTAAAAAGCTTTATAAATAATAGCTAGAATTTTTCTTTCTTTTTTTAATTAAAAAAAAATGTAAAAAACTTATAAGTACAGTCAGTTCTATGTAACGTTCACCCTGGGGACCGGCCTCAGGTTAACGTTATGTAGAGCTGAAAGTTATGAGGAGCCATCGTTATATAGAGCGTCAACTCTCGAAAAAGCCTTAGCTGAACGTAATAAAGAGGGTTTGAAAAGAATTTGTGCAAACATCTAAATTTTTACTAGAGTATTTCAACAACGAAATTTCTATTGAGTGAAAATATAATCGGTAAGTGATTTCTGTTTTATTTTCTTCAGGCGTCCTTCGGCCAGAAAGTCACCCTATTTGACACACAGATGAACCATTTTCGGATCAGTAGTTTTCTGCCAGACGAACCCTCAGAGAATATTCGGAGCTCGTGGAGTGAACGACGGATAATATTCTTGTTCAATTTCCGTAATCCATTACATTCATTGGCCTCCTCCGCTTCGGTTCTCGAGAAACACCTTCTGCGATTTCAAATTCAATGTTCCACCAGTGGTAAGTTGCTTGTCAACAGCCAGATGGTCTGCAAGCTTGCCTTCTTGCTTTCTTAAGTAACTGCTCAGAGTCGGTCTATTTAACAACAATCTATTGAATAACAATTCAGAACCGCTAGCAACTTTAACTTTGTGAGCGTTATGTAGAGCTGAACGTTAAGAGGGGTGATTGTTATATAGAGCTTTGACTGTACTTTTTTATTGCATTTTTATGCGCAACCGTATCAAAAAGCTCTTATCTTCCCAAAACGAAAAGCTTCCGAGAAAAAATTGGATTTTTTAAATAGAGGACGGTTCATAGACAAAATGCGGCAATTTTTATAAATTTTCCGACTTAATTGTGATATACAGAGTTTTCAAGAAATTCTATGGCTTTGAAATGGTCATAACTTTTTTTCTCAAGCGTTTTTCGAAATTCTGTTTTCGCCAATTGATTTTTCTCGCCGACAATATTTTTTTGGTGTATAATCTTAAAAATACGATTTTTGCTTAGCCCTCCCCTGTGGTTTGGCCCTTGCCTAGCCAGAGGCCACCCACGGACCACAGCCCAAACCACAGAAGGGGTTGTGGCCAAGCGAAAATTGTGTTTTTGACATTATACAGGGTGTTTTTCAAATATTTATCGAATCCGAAGATTTGATTTGTCGATTTTTACTGAAATTTCTAATTTTTTAATTCTTTTTTTTTTTGTTAGAAAGCTGAAGTTCTAAGATTTTGTTTAATATTCACAGATCTAGCACTTTGCGTCAAAAACTTTGTTTGCTAGTCCTCTAAAGCTTAAGGTCAGTTTTAGGTCACTTTTAATTACACAGAATTTTCAAACTTGTTTATGAAGTTAATATACAATATAAATATAAGCATCTTAGCACTATTGGCGCAGTTAAAGAGCTACAAAACCCACTTTACAGAAGTTTTTTTTAAAATATGAGTTTCGAGATATAGTTATTTAAAACAACAAAAATTGGCCGAAAAAATGACCGAGTCGAAATTTTTCAGATTTAAAGGGATTTAGTTTTTCAAATAGACATATCTCAACACTCGGATTTTTTTAAAATTAGTAGCTCTTGTACTGCGCTACAGTATGGTGCTAAGATGTTACGGTAACGCTTGATTTCAAAAAAAAACATTCCATCACTTAAAGTGATAAAAAATGCTTGTCAACTCTTGAAATGACCTAACAGGCGTTTAGAACCAAATGCTGACTTTTTAAAATAATCCAGGTAAGCTTTTGTAACATTTGAAAGATGAGAATCAGGGCTACAAAAGCATATGTTTTGAATATTTTTATAAATTTTTTTTTGTTAGAAATGAACCTAAAAATTTGGCCTAAACTTATTAGTCACCTGTCAAGATTCCCAAAAACCGACCCTGAACTTTAGAAGGCTGGCAAACACATTTTTTGACGCAAAAAGCTAGATCCTCAAACGAAATCCTAGAACTTCAGCTTTCTAAAAAAATTATGAACAAAGATTAAAAATTTCAATAAAAATCGACAAATCAAATCTTCGGGATGGAAAAAACACCCTGTATAACAAAAAAATATTATCGGCGAGAAAAATCGATTGGCGAAAGCAGAATTTCGAAAAACGCTAAAATAAGTTATATCATTTTAAAACCAGGGAATTTCTTGACACACCCTGCACTTCGAAAATTCTCCACTCAATTGTGGTAAAAAAATCAAAAGGAGGATCAAGGCAGATTTTGATTAGGTGTGTATATCACAATTGCTCCAATTTTCCTCCCCGAATTCCTCCTAATTTAAGCATGGTGCCTGATTTTTGTATAAAAATGTTCACCTGTGCAAGTACACCCAGAGCAGAACTGTGGTTGAATGTTGTCATAAATATCAGAGGATTCTGCAAATCTCCGCTCTCGGTAGTTCATCTAGATTTTTTCCAAGTCAACCTTTTTAAAATTTTTACTTACATTTGGCACTTTTTGGCCGTCCACTGCATTAACTACCGGAATTTTGACATCCTCTAAAGCATTAGCAAAGTCGTCCAGCAGAATATGGCTATTGTTGGCGGGCAGAGCTAGTAAACATTCCCTGATGTCCACATCAAAACTGAACAGGTCGATGGTCAGGTTCTTGGTGTTGGTCGACTGAAAATACAATAGTATTGATTATTTTAGTCGAAGTTATGCTAATTTCTACCTGTAGATATTGGGCCATTTGATCAATATTCCTGGAATTTATAGGATCAAGTAAAAAACGCTTTGGTGTGTGTTGTGAATTACCATAGCTTAATACCGCACGGTGTTTTGTAGACCACATTTTGCGAGCGTTTTAAATCTCCCTTGCGCCCTTGCACGTTGTACATCTGAATGTAAAGGTTTGTTGATATGCTATTCTACTAAAATTCCATTAATTTTTTCACAGAAGAATTTTCATATATGTTAAAAAAATTAGAGACCAAAACATTACTGGATTCTGGGGCCAATTTTATTCTTCAACTCATTGTTGCCAAAATTTTGAACCGAAATTTTGACCAAATTTATTTTCGGGCCGGACTACCTTATATGGGAAAATAACCCAGGTTTTTTAGCGTACCGTGGGCTAAAACATGCAGAAAACATTTAAAAAAACTGTCGGAAAAACATTTTTGAAAAAAAACTTTCGCCCAAAATTTGACTTTTTGTCTTGAGGGACCAAGGTAAACACCTTTTTTCCCTTAAAATAATTCTCTGCGGGTATTTTTAACTAAAAAACATGAATACGTAGTTACCACGTATTCTTTAATAATCCCCTTCCCCATCGTTTATCGACTAGGATTTCAGAGTTGCTTACTTGATTTACAGTTTCAAAAGTAGGGAGGCCCAGCAGCACACTTTTAAATAAATTGGTGAAGAACTTTTTTAAAACTGATAGCGGCAAAATTATTAGAGACCGTGATTTTCCCTTGAACGATATAACGATACGATATTTTTGGGACAAATTTTCAACGATCGATATAACGATACGATATGAATTTTGGGAGCGATACATCGTAACGATATTTCACCTTAAAATTTGGCGAACGATTTATAATAAACCCAAAAAATCGCGCAGCCTCCCAGAGCTATCTACAGTATCATTCCTAAGGAATTTCCTTTATTTACAACCTTATTGCCAATAGGTATTGGTATTGTTGATGTCTCCGAGCTTATTTATAACACATATACACATATACAGGGTGGCCCAAGAAATCCCCCCGATTTTTAGCGCTCATAACCTTTTGCACTGCTGCGATTACGAAATTATATTTTCACAGTCATTCTTAAAATCACGGGCGATAGCAATTGGCATATAATGTCAAAAACATAAAAGTCTCCTAAGTGATTCTTATGGCCTAAAAACGATAAAAATATTGGTTTCTGACAGTTTTTCAAATAAAAATTCAAATTTTCTAAAAAAAAACAATTTGACTTAAATCTGACTTTTTGCCTTGGGGGACCAAGGTAAAGCAAGATTTTGGTCAAATTTTAGTCAATTTTTTTTCGGTATTGCTGATGTCTCCGAGCAACTACAGAAATCCAATTTGATGCCAGAGAAAGCAGAGCAATTGATATTTCTAAATAAGAATCTGTTCTTCCTGAAATACTCGTATTAAATTGTCTCCGTGTTGTTATCCGTGGGTTGGAAATAAAGGAAATTCCTTGGGGATGCTACTGTGGATAGCTCTGGCTTCTTATAGCTGATAGCTTTTTGGGTTTATTATATATCGTTCGCCAAATTTTAAGGTAAAATATCGTTACGATATATCGCTCCCAAAGTTCATATCGTATTGTTATATCGATCGTTGAAAATTTGTCCCAAAAATATCGTATCGTCGTATCGTTCAGGGGATAATCACGATCTCTAATACAAATCAATAAAATCTTCAATAAAATCTTTATCGATATCGATAAAAAAAATTATTGGTCTTTTTATTGATTTTTATTGATTCCCAAAGATATCTGTTAAAGCTGTCAATTATCTTTTCTATGTCCTGTTCTTATTATTTTTTACTTCTATTGATTTGAAAATAATCTCGAACCATAGCTAATGGCTCGCTTACAAGGAAGGTGCGAGGTCGAGGTGTGAGATGCGAGGTGCGAGGTCCGTTTCTGAAATTTTATTTTTTATATTGGATAGTGGGTAAGTTTATTGTATTCAGTAGCGGACCTTGAAAATAGGTTAACAAAGCTTCAAAATCAGTAAAACGACAAACTGACTGAGCTACGCACCTTAAAGACCTCGCACCACCATTGTAAGCGCACTATACGTCATTACCAAATGTTTTGGTACAGTCAGCACTCAATAAACCAGCACTTTTTGGGACTGTCCTTGGGGTGCCGTTTTATCAAGAGTGCCTATCTATCGAAGATTATTATTTCATTAGTCTCAACGTCAACTAATTTTTGCTGTTTTTAGTATCGATCAGAAGAAGCAAAATGGCCACCGAAAAGATGGAAGTCGATCAAGCCGCCAAAGAAGACCTGGCTCTCGCAACTGGCAAGAAGAACAGGTTCGAAGTCAAAAAGTGGTCGGCAGTTGCCCTGTGGGCTTGGGATGTATTTTCTTTTAATTGACCCTGAAATAGTGTTCTGAATGATTGCATTTTTTTAGATCGTTGTGGACACATGCGCCATTTGTCGAAACCACATCATGGACTTATGCATCGAATGTCAAGCCAACCAAGCTGCTGCTACATCGGATGAGTGCAATGTCGCCTGGGGTACATGCAATCACGCGTTCCATTTCCACTGCATTTCTCGTTGGCTGAAGACGCGTCATGTGTGCCCGTTGGACAATCGTGAATGGGAGTTTCAGAAGTATGGACATTAGACTTCTCCGTCAGTATTGTATGTCGTGTTTTGTTCTCCAATAAAGCTGGGTTAAAAATTTTTCTTTTTTTGTCTGCCTTGCTCAACCCTTGCTATAAAAATTCTCCACGAGACCGAGCTCAGGGGTAATTTATATCGAGGCGTATATTATATCGAGTGTAATTTAACGGGGTTAAGTTTAACTCGGGACCGCACCAAGGTGTTTTTATAACGGGCGGTGTCTTATGGCGAGGTATTTTATAGCGAAGGTCGACTGTATTGGAAAGGCGATAGACTTTGAGATCATTGTTTTCGGTATGGCCCGATTATTGCACTTTGACTGAATGATCAATTCTCCGGGCTCTATCGGGTGATGTAGTTTCTGAACGCGTAGAGATCAGGGAAAACTTCATTATTATTACACATTATTTATACCCTAATTATTAGAAATATAGGTGCGCAAGTGTGAAAGCGATATACAGTCAAACCCCGATATAGTGCGACCCCTGGGACCAAACAAAATTCGCACTATAACGAGACTCGCACTATATCGGGACTCGCACTATCGAGACTTTTAAAGACTTTTGACCAAATGGGTCGAGCTCAAAGTCGCACTATATCGGGGTTCGCACTATATCGGAGTCACACTATATCGGGGTTTGACTGTATAAGCAACCCTCAATAAACCGACACCTTCGATGAACTGCCACTCTGAATAATTCTAAAGAATTTGAAATACAAAATAATATCCTATAGACTGGCACTTTCTATGCCAGAACGGCACCCCCAAGGTTGGTCCCAAGGAGTGTTGGTTTGATGTGTCGGTTTGTTATACAGTCCACTCTCGCTAACTTGCCACTCCGCTAACCCGCCACTTTCGATAACCCACCACCTTGAGCCCGATTTGGTTGGCCGACCAAGAAAACAAAGAAAGTTTACCCGCCACCTTGCTAACCCGCCACTCTCGATAACCCGCCACCCCTGAGTGAGTCAGCACTAAGAAAATGTCTCTCGGTAACCCGCCACCCCTCAAGGTTTGATAGAAAATTAGCTAAAAAAATATCAAAAAAAGTCAGAAATTTGCAATTTCGACATGCCGACTTCAAAACTAACAATAAGCCATTGATGAAAGAAGAATGAGACGAAGCTGTGGATGGGCCCGTATTCAAGGTTTTGATGAAATCGATGAATGGACGACCATATGCACATCGACAACGAAATGGTCACGAGGTTGTTTTCATCTTTAGATCAACGATTAAAAGGGAATTGTGGAAGAGGTGACAACAGATGACAGCCAGATGGTCGAAAGTGAGAGTATGAACATTAAAGAAGAAGATGTCAACTCAATTAAGCTGCCAATCACATGCATGAATCCCTCAAAGCCATAAAAATGCTTCGTCGCTACACAGAAAAGAACTTTGTCGATCTGGCCATTCTCAATCACAGTGACGCCCTGACGAAGCTTTCTACCAACTCAGAAGCTTATCGATCATTTTGTTAGAGTTAAATTATAATATTGTTGTTAATTGTCTGAATAAATTGTAAACTTTCGATAACCCGCCACCCTAGTCATGATTTGATAGTCTTTTCTCGCTAACCTGCCACCCGCTAACCTGCCACTTTCGATAACCCGCCACCCTAAAGCCGGTCCCTAGGGGTGGTGGGTAAGCGAGAGTGGACTGTACTCGTTGTTAAGCTTGTTCCCATAGATTTTTGATATTTTTTTGCACTAATTCGAGCATTCTAAAGACGATTTGACAGTGCTAAAACTATGTTTTGCAAGATTTACGAAAGCTCTAAAAATACCATCAAAACGTAATTTCAGTACTGTCAAATCGTCTTTAGAATGCTCGAATTAGTACAAAAAACAAATTTTTGAACCCGAAAACGTAAAAAAATTTTTGATCCAAGTGGATACCTCAACTGGCGCTCAGCAAATACTTTTCAAAGCTGTTTATTGCATTTTCTCCCACGTACTCTACCGATTCCGCTTTTCAGATTTTGGTTGAGCAGCGAAAAATCTCGAATTGACCCCAAATTTTTCCGATTTTTGAGGGATTGAAAAATAACTCACCCGGGTGAGCTATTAGAGAAAATACGGTAGACAATTTTTCGGGCTGGATACAGTGTAGATACGAGTGCGGATTAAAAAATCGTAAGAAGGACAACAGATGAGAACCAGATAAGAATTATTAAAAAAATAAAGTCAAGCAACAAATAAAGGCATAATTTTCTTGGCAGGACAACCTTTTCAAAAAAACCGTTTCTAACTGGCCGCTCAAAAACCGTTTTTAACTGGCTCCGCTTCTAACTGGCTCCGTTTCTGACTGGCTTCGTTTCTAACTGGCCAGCCCCCGGATCGAAGAGCTCCAAGGTAGCTTAAATACTGCCATCGATTTTTCTGGGCAAATCAATGGAGCAGCTACCTTCATAAATTTTTCAATATTTTTCGAATTTTTTCGGGCCACCCTGTACTATAAAAACTGCCTACCATTCTGGTGTATCCATAGAGTAAGGGTGTGAAGTAGGGGGAATGTATGGCATATTGCGGTTTCTTATGTACTGTACTATTCTTGACTTGGTCCAGACATGCTGGCGAGCAGGTCTTATGTTTGCTGTACTTGATGTGTTTCCAATCCGGAGCAATTAGGTCTTGGGTTTTGATCTAAAACACCAAATTTTACCAATATTTTGCTATGTAAGTGTGATTGCAGCTACCTTTCTGCTCATCCTGCGCCTCTCTTCTGTGTTTGAATCAATGGCAATAACCTCGGAGATGCCTTCACCCAACTCGTCTCTTCGTTTATTACTCTTTCTGGCAGTTTGCACCCGGGCGTTGCTCTAGCAAATAGGGAAACTAATTTTATCAAACATAAATTGGGAAAAGGTCGAGCTGGCTACCAATGGAAACGTCATTATTGGCATCTTCACTTAGAAAAGGACAAAAATATTTATTCTTTGATTGAAAAACTTAGCAGCTAAGAGACAGGCCCACAAAATGAGATATTGATAAAATAGTTGTTGATTTAAAAATTGGGATAAAATGAAGCGCTGCACACATTTTAAAGCAATTGGATCCAAGCCTAGATGCACTCATTTTTATACAGACTTTTTTAAATCAATATCTACTTTACCAATAAATCATTTTAAAGCCCTATTTCTTACAGCAAACCTGACCGTGGCTTATTGAAGAACCATATATACCAAAAGATAGCTTTAGTAATGCTGATTACGGAACCGCTCGCAGAATCTGCTATAAAGCGATCTACGCAGAGATATGGGCCTTTTAAAAATGTAAAATTCGGCAGCTAGGATATATGGCTGACTAACATGAAATTCAAACATGTGAGTGTTGTGCAGTGGAACCAATATCACAAATCGTTTTCCTTTCATAGGATATAGTTTTTTTTGCATAGGATTTTTCTTGCATAGAATATAATTATTCTTGCATAGGTGTATCTATGATAGGATATCATTTACTCTGTGTGAGGTCTGTTTTGTAACAGGTTGTGTATCAGGTTTACTTCTTTTTGCATTATATTATATTTAATTTTTTAGTGTTCTATTAAGTTTGCAAGCGGTGCTTCATCAACTGAGACATAACAATATGGGATATCCAAGCACTCACCGGTAAACCGGTAGGACATGGAACGCGTAAAGAACAGACTGTTGAAACGGTATATCATCAACCCGATACAACATTTGACTCGATACATCAACTCGATACACTATCGACTCGATACATCAACTCGATACACTTTTTTGAAAAAATTTTTGTAAAAAGAAATCCTTTTCCGCATTCTCATTTATTGTTTGTGTAGTGTTAATTCGTAAACAGTTGCATGCCTATTGTTTTATGGCTCTATTTTCTAATTATAGTTTATCGATGACTAACACACAACTGGTTCATTCGCAGCGGATTGGAGCAAGAACAGCGCCTATCACCTACACAGAAGATCGGCGGATGCTTCGTCTGGACAAAAACCGGCAGGACAACTAACAAAGATGGAATCGATCAGGTCTACTTCAGATGCTCCGGGTAAGGAGAAAGGAGAAAGATGGAGGCCGGGCGGATCGAGCAACCATCTCTTGGGTGAAATTCAATCTCAAGTCTATGGAGTGGATCGGCGATGTGGAACAGTACGATCATGTCTGTACCCCAAAGAACGTCAACGAAGTGTGTTCTGTTGAATTTTTTTTTGAAAGCAAATGTTTTTAAGGTGAGTGGAATAAATGCTCGTCAAAGTATTCAAGCGGAGCTGGCGGTGGGAACAAGAAACAGGGGCTCAATTGCGGGTAAGAATCGATCGGAAACTCGTGCATGACTTTTATGCGGGGTTGATCTTTTGAATGGTCCTATGATTGCTTCGCATAAAGAGAGAGCGGAGAATTTTTTTTGGTGTGTGGACGTTTACCTAATACCAATTTTTTCTCGTTCGCAAAAATAGAAACCGTGGTGAATGATTATGAAGGTCACCATTACCTTTGAAAACTTATAAAAAATGTACCCAATTGCTGGATCCAATCACAAGTTTTACGGTGTATCGAGTTGATGTATCGAGTCGATAGTGTATCGAGTTGATGTATCGAGTCAAATGTTGTATCGAGTTGATAGGCGTCCGTTGAAACAGAGCAATGCACGGCTTCTAGCACTTTATTCAGGTAGATTTTTACAGTCCACTCTCGATATAAGACAACATAATTCTTATATCGAGAGCAGACTGTATCTCTTTTTTAGACTATCCCCAAATCAAAAAAACCTGATTGGTCAATGGAGTCTGTGGAGGTATCAGACTACCCATAGGTCCACCAGCATTGCGGTCATAATCGGGAAGGGCCATTTCGAAGTGGGCTGATCTATTGCGGTGCAACCTAGATACTCTGGTGGACGAGTTGCTGACACCATGTTCAGCCAGCTGAAATGCAATAAAGGTTATGCAATCCAGCCAAAATTCAGTTAAAATACCGACCGTAGCGCTACCTCTAAGGGTCGGGAACCGGTCAGAGTTGCCTCTGTAGATCCACTCATCTATGTGCTCATGTTCCCGGCAGTGGAGCAGCACACACTCTTTTTCCTGTCTTTCCCGCCGGACCCGGTTTGAGATTAGGGAATCGCAGCAGGCACATCTGCCGGTCCACGTCCAGCACAAATGCAGACTCTTCTTTGGCACCTCGACGAGCCTGCAAATAATCATTTTACTTAACAAAGAAAAGGCCGTGCGTGATGAATAATTTTAAATAATTTTTGAATAATTTTACGCGGAATACGATGGTGAAAATTTGACAAGAAGTGGAGATTGGAATGGTCAAAACGGTTTTTTTCTTCTGACATCGAATACATTCCAGAGATTTCCTGATATCAGAAAATCTGATATGATAGTGAAATGATATGATATGCCCTATCATATCATTCGGCATCACATCACATCATATCACCATCATATCAGACGAAAATTCCGGGACGCATATCATATCACTATCACATCAGACGGAAATTTCGGGCACCCATATCACATCACTATCATATCAGACAAAAATTTTGGGACCCATATCATATCACTACCATATCAGATTCCCACAATTTCCCGTGCTCCATTTTCTCCCCTTCTTCAAACCAATTCCACCCTCTTTTACGGACGCCGAAATTATGGAAGCCACTACTGAAGAGCCAATAACAACAAGAGGGCAGTGGAAGGGCAAATGAAAAACCGTGATTCTCTCTTTTTCGGGCACCCATATCATATCAATATCATATCAGACGAAAATTTCCGGCACTCATATCACATCACTATCATATCAGGCGAAAACTCCGGGAATCCATATCATATCACTATCATATCAGGCGAAAATTCCGGGAAACCATTTCACATCAGCCGGGCATCATATCACACGATATCACATCACTATCATATCAGACGGAAATTTTAGGCGCCCATATCATATCACTATCATATCAGATGGTGAAAATCGATATCAGGGAAATCTCTGATACATTCTCAACGTAATCTATTTGCTTGTATGACTGCTCTTAAAATTTCAAATTCTGCTCAAGATAACATTATTTGATTTTCAAAAAACACGAAATTCACTAATTGAATACCGTATTCTCTCTGATAGAGCTCCATGGTGCTCTATTAGAGAGTGGTGTTTTAATAGAGAGTGGTGCTCTATTTTTTGACCCCCGCTAATCCTTAGAATATAAAAAACACACTTGAACTTATTTTTTCACAATAAGAAACTGGCAACTAACAAATAATTTATCACTTCAATAATACACCGTATTTTCTCTATTAGTTACCCCCTCTCTAATAGTTAAACCAGAGCATGTCGAAATTTCCGCCATTTGTCATTTCTTTTTTCTATACATCATTGAGTCCTCGTATCGCTCACGGATTTTTGTTTTAAATAAAGCATTTTAACTTTTTCTACTTTGACTCCACACTAGTGCTGTAAATGGCACCGCACCGGGCACCGGGCACCGCCGGTGCCCGGTGCCCGGTGCGGTGCCATTTACGGTGCCATTTTTTTTAAATTATTCAAAAATTATTTAAAATTATTAATCACGCACGGCCTTTTCTTTGTTAAGTAAAATGGTGCCCGGTGCTGTGCCCGGTGCCATTATTTCAAGCCGGTGCCCGGTGCGGTGCCGGTGTCGAAATTTCGAAATTTGAAAACTTACTGCTCCACACCACTTAAGTTAATTTTTTGGCAAACCGGAAATGTGACACTGAAAAAACTCCCAGGTGTGAAGTCTTTAAGCAAGCAGAAATTGAGCAAATGTCTGTTTGAGCAGCCTACCCCCTGACTCGGCCGGCGGGAGGGGTGGTCTAATAGAGAGTGGTGCTCTATTAGAGAGAATACGGTATTTGTTGTCTTGAGTGGAATTTAAAATTTGACAGTGAATTATTTTTAAATTCAAGACCAGTTTTCATAATCAAATAGACTACGCTGAGCATGAATTCGATGTCAGAGTTGGCGGTTTGCCAAGCGGGGGAAAAACTTAAGGAAATTGGTGTTACAACTTTATAAGCTGTTTTGACTATTCTAATTTCCACTTTTTGCCAACTTTTAAAATTGGTCCGTTAACGTTTCATTGATTTTTTCATAGGTAACGTTTTAATATTTTTTGAGTTCGTCCCAACATACGCTGGCATACCCTGAGCCTAAACCCAAGCTTTCTATACCAAAATTTGACAAAAATCCGATAAAAAGCATGAGAATTTAAAAAAACGTATTTTAGGACAACCTTAAAAAAAATCTTGACACGTTAACTGTAAAAAAATCGCCTTCCTTTACCGTGAAATTCTGCGCAAAATACAAAGTTTCCCCTAATAAAATTACTGATAGAATTCAAGGCTCTACATTCGCGGGTCTAGAAAAAAAAACATGCCTTGGTCCCCTTGTTGATATTTTTACTAAAAGTCTCAAAAAGTGTCTATATATACTTTTTAATCATTTTTACGAAAAAACTCTTTTTGTTGTAAAAAATTTTCTATCAAAAATTCAGCCTTGGCCCCCAAGCTGATTTTTTCGGAAAAT
Source organism: Ditylenchus weischeri (assembly GCA_029231635.1). Classification (NCBI taxonomy): domain Eukaryota; kingdom Metazoa; phylum Nematoda; class Chromadorea; order Rhabditida; family Anguinidae; genus Ditylenchus; species Ditylenchus weischeri. Next base: position 23,961 of record JAMRYI010000625.1, read on the forward strand.
TTTCTTTCCACCCTAAGGTTTTACAGATTGTTGTACCCGGCCAAGGGTTGGCCGCTTTGTTGCCAAAACCAGCACACTTCACATTGCAAGTGATTGGGAAAGATGTGGTTCGTGTTCTCTAACTTCATAACATATTAAGTAAATCTGCAATTTCCCAATCCCTTGCAATGTGGAGTATGCTCATCTTGGCCGCGAAGCGTCCAACCTTTGGCCGGGTACAACAATTTGTAGGATTTCAGGGTGGAACTTTATAAATTTGCTGGAAAAATAGATATTTTTAACACAAAAATGCATTTGAATGCTTGTTGAGAAATCAGGGAAAAAGGAAAATTTTCGAAAAAAACAACAGGGGGGACTAAGGCATTTTTTTATCTGGACTCGCGAACGCATATAGAGCCGAATTCAGCGAACATTTCGGTAAACGAAAAATTTTAAGGAAAAAAATTGTAAAAAAAACCCTACCAGAACTCTCATAGTATTCTTGGACTTTTTTAGTCGAATTAGTGGCCAATCAGGGAACACACTCAAATATCTCTTGATAAAGTTGGCCTTTGCCGGGTTAGTGACTAGCAAATGGGCCTGTCTCGGCTCAAATTCTCCATTCCTAGGGTCTATTGGCTGTTCGGCTAGAAGCCGAATGTCCTTGGGTTCCACATACGCGTCCATGCCATTGTCGAAGAATATCTGAAGAATAAAAAAAGTCAGCAAATTTTTAAAAACAACAGACCAAGTATTGCAGGCGGTTCTGAGACATCGGTTTCACCTGAAAATGTGCTTGTCTTGAAAAATAAATAAATATTTTCTGGATTAATCCAACAATCAATTGTTACTAACAATTAGAGATCGAATCTGGCGTTCGGGCTGGATTTCAGGACGGGATTTTCAGCCAAAAAAATTTCGGAATCGGGATTCTCGCTAAAAATTTTCGGGATCCCATTCGAATTTTGGGCTTCTGTCTTTTTTTACCAGAAATCCCACTCATAAATTGCTCTATGACTACAAATATACCTCCAGAAATATTTTATTTTGCTATGCTCCACATAATCGACATCATTCAACGACAATAATTTATCAATGGTAAAGCTTTGTTCAAAGGGATTAACATTTCGGCTTTCTCTGGTTTCAAGTTGCTTCTTCTGTAGTTATAGACATCGCCGGCAACCGAAAACACTTGCTCACTTGGCTGACTTGTTGCTCGAGCTGAGAGGAATAAGTTAAGTTTGGATAGAGTATTTAATTCGCCTAAGTTCAGTTTAGGAAAAACGATTACACCACATTGAAAAATAATAATCAGTTGTACCTTCCAAAAAAGTAAAGAATTTTCGTCCGAGGTTATGCATTTTATCCTGTCGTACACCCACATCTCCGTCATTACATCATCCATAGAAAGATTTCCCTGGCTTGTATCGATCGAAAAAAGAATTGTGACGCTTGGGCAATGGTAAACAAGGCTCTGAAGTATTATTTTTGAAAAAAATGTTCCTTAGATAAAAGCTGCTTTTACTAACCATTATTGCAATCAAATAGGATTTCTTCAGTCTGTCCGCACTCTTCTTCGATCCACGTCGCGACTTTGGCACGGAATTCAACTTTGTTTGAAGAAATTCTATCTTTAAACAAAGTGTCGAGAAACATCGCTAGGCCATAATTCCCAAAAGCAAAGATTTCAGTCGCACAAAACCAATAAAAAAATACTTACTTTTCATGCTCAACATGCGTAGTGACGGCGACTTACAAAATAAACAGCATTAGTCACCACAGTACTCAGTGATGTTACCTAGCAAACTCTCACGATCAGACAATCTTAAAAGAGGCTTCAATGTCAGCTGGTCCACGCTGGCGACTAACTAACATCCACTACTGCTATTCTACCACTGAACTACGAGGTCCTCTAAGCTCCTGTGCGTTTTTCGATTACTTATTGCTGGAAAGTAGCTGGCCACTCCTACACCTAAGACTTCGCTTAAGTTCAAAAAGCCTACCTGTCAGGATAGCTACTGAATTTCAGGATTGTCGATTCTAGGTGCGGATGTTTGATCATCGGAGGGGATTCTCATGATAAATGGCTGGGTTTCTCTATTGATTTTTTTATTTTGTTCAACTTTTTTCAAATTTTGTTATTTTTCAAAATTAGATGGAACTTTAGGCATCATAGGTCAGTGCCTGTTAGAACTGGTTCCTTTTAAATATGAAAACAAGATCATATCACTTTTTGATAGGTACGTTTGGAGACGTTTCTGAGACATGGACCCAACCGGATAATATTTCATGATCCAGACCAATCTCTTTATTTTAATAGTCTTAAAAACCATATGAATACTTAAACATTAATAATCCAAAATAACCTACACCTATAGTGCCAGCAAACCATTTGGACGTACTCTCCCCACCTGCATTGCCAGTATCAGGATTATAGAGAGCAATAATTCTGGTGCCTTCTGGGCATCTCACACTCGGTGCTTTTCCCATAGCGAGGTCACACTTGAACACCTGGTTCACTTCACTCGAGATATTCTTGACTTTGTAGGTGCCATCTGCTGGTGCCACTTCCAGCAACTCACACATCGTGAACGACATCACCAGATTATCGTTCTGGACGCTCATGGATCGAACAAAGTAGAAGTTTCCAGGCTCTATTTTTATCTCTTGGGGTAATAGGTCATGCACCAGATCTGTTTGCAGCCATTTAGCTGAGACTTTTTGGATCAGAACACATACTTCGTCGTTGTCCTAAATGTTTTTTTATAGAGGTCGGTAGTAAATGGGTAGATGAGTAAAGTACCTGTGTGGCTACTTCAACGTCGGATTCAAATGAGTCTGACAAAACTGTTTCTACTTCTAGTTGAGGCCGTTTGTTCTACAAATTGGTGAAGATAACCACATACATAGAAAAAAGAGAAACGGCACTATTTTACTTTACAAGCAACGAGGGCCACCGAATTGTTTGCCTTGGTCCCCCTGTTGATTTTTTGCTTGTAATTAGGCACAGGTTAGGCCATCGTACGTTAGGAATGATTCGATCTACATGATTCCGATCTACAAAAAGTGAGAAAAACATATTTGAGTGGATTCTAAAGTACGCTAGTCTACCCTGCGAATAATCACAAGCAAGAAATGAACAGGGGGACAGGGACAAAATCAGGGATTGACTCTTGTGACTATCATAATAAAAATAGTCTCAAAATGAGACTATTTTTGGACTATCGAGACTAATTGTGGCTATAAGACTATTTTGAGACTATTTTTTAAAATAGTCTCAAGGACTAATAGTCTTGAGACTATTTTAGTCCCTAATTCTAAACTTGATCTCAGTTCCTCAGAGGAACAATGCCTTGTTATGCTCTAATTTCTTGCTCAACAAACCAGTTTGCCTTAAAGAACCCTTTCTCTTCCTCAAAATTTGAAACTTTAAATTGACTTTGAGCCATCAAAGGTAGATGGTCTTTTTAGGGTACTTTGGGGTGATTAGGGTTACTTTAGGGTCACTTTTCAAAAATTTTGGAGGAGGAGGGCCCAACGGCATAAGTGCCCCACCACCTAGATAGCAATATTACCAATACCTGAGCATCACCACATATGAACCACCATCTGAAGACCACTACTTAAGTATCACCGCTTGGGTATCACTACTTAATTACCACTAGAAAGAAGGACCTCTGCGGCAAATGCCGCAGTTCGTTAGGTGTTGATAGTGCGTAGGTTTCTAGTATTGGTTCGCGTCCCATCCTGGTGGTTTGGCCGTATCCACTTAGTTTGAATACCATCCAGCTGGTTTGGGTGCTATCCACGTAGTTAAGTTAACATCTAGCTAGTTCGGATGCTATTTACGTAATTCAGGCACTATTAAAGTTATCGGTTTACCATTTAGATGGTTCAAGTACAATTGTGGTGCTTAGGATGTATCCACTTAGTTCGAGTACCATCATGGTGGTTCGGGTACAATATAAGTTGTTCGGGTGCTATCCATGTAATACCCAATACCATGCAGGCGGTTCTAGTAACATCTAGAACACACCAAGAACACGCTGCAATGTTTGCTTGCGTCCATTTCCCAATGGAAAAGACACTGTAAGGTTTGTGGAAATGAAATACCTGTCAGCTTCACTGGCACCGCTAAGTTGTAATACGGGGTAGGGCATTTCATTTCCACAAAACTTACAGTGTCTTTTGGTGTGTTGCGCAAGAAATTAGAGCATAACAAGGCATTGTTCCTCTGAGGAACTGAGATCAAGTTTAGAATTAGGGACTAAAATAGTCTCCAGACTATTAGTCCTTGAGCCCTGATATTTTAAAAAAATAGTCTCAAAATAGTCTTATAGCCACAATTAATCTCGATAGTCCAAAAATAGTCTCATTTTGAGACTATTTTTATTATGATAGCCGCAAGTGTCAATCCTTGGACAAAAGCAAACTATTTGAGGGAAGCTGTAAAACAAAAGAGTACCCGAGAAACTATGGTAAAAGGATAACTGTCGACCAATGTAGCTTTCGACCAGGTCTCAGTGCTAGTCAGGTCTCCTACTCCGACAGGGAGCACGAGCAAAAACTTAAAAAAAACTCAGAACCGGAGAAAAAAGTTCAAAACTTAGGCGATGGAACCAGACCCAGATTTTTCCCTGTTTGGCCAGCAATACTACAGATCTTAAACTTTCTTCTTTTGACTTGTGATTAGGCGTAGGAACGGCTAGCGTCGTTAGCATGGATCCAAACATGGTCGGCAGTTGACTGAAGTTTGAAACTTTTTGTCATTGTTTTACTTGAAATGGTTAGACTGAAAACCCGAAGCAAACCCAATAATTTCGATTAATAAGCTCGCAGAAAGGCTCATTTTTTTGACTAAATTCTGAGAAAACTCGCAGTAAGGCTAACTCTAGCATGGAAGGTGTTATTTGGTGGTACAGTCAAGTCCCGAAAGCCGTGATTCGCCCATATACCGTAAATCCTCTAATATAATCAGCCGGCATTGTATTTGACCCACTTTTTGAAGAATGTCTTATGCAAATTACCACCTATTTTGTAGCTCATTTCACTGGCTACAAAATGGGTGGTAATTTGCATAAGAGCATTCTTCAAAAAGTGGGTCAAAAATACAATGCCAAGAACACGATTTTGAATCAAAGGGGGGGTCTTATATTAGAGGATTTACGGTAAATAACTAAAAGAATAATCATTTTTAAAACTATGATGGTTTCTCGGGCCACTATGTAGAAGTTTGCTCGACTTAACATTGGTCTAGGCAAACTCTTGATGGAATTTAGTGGCATTTCAGTGAAAATATCGATGAAAAAATCGATTTTTTAGGCGATCCAGTTGGGTATTGCTGGATATCCATTGCGTATTTTTCGATATCACTTTTAATGCATAATTCACTTTTTTTCACTTCCCAATTTCACGTCTACAACATACTCAACCAAATTGCTCACAATATACTGGTCCAGCTCCTTCAAATCCCTGCGCACATTGGCAATTACTGCTGAACGTCCTTCCCCCACCTCATGGATGGTCTCTAGATTCAACTGGTCTAGATATTTGCTGAAAATTATGACAAAAATTAATGCTTATCCAGCCTTCCTAGCAGCCAAAAACAAACAAGTCACTGTCGGCTAAAGCATTCAGCTGAAGTTCATTGAATATCTTAGTGAATTGCTCCTGTAGTTGTAGGAACTCCTGGTCCTCATACTTGGGGTACTGGATGGTGGCCCAACTCTGTTCAAACAGATTTGCCATTTTGGGATTCTTCAGCTCAATCCAGATCAGGGTCAATGCCAAAAGGCAGTGGGATGGGAAGCACACCAGTTTCTGAATACAATACTTTAGCTGATTTGAGTGTTTCAAGATAAATGAACCAACAGTGATAACATCCCGACAGCTGACTGCCTGGTCTTTTAGCATCAAAGTGATCAAATCAGTGACAGTGCACTGCTCCAGACCCATGAATTCAATTGCCTGGCTCAGATCCATAAACCGCGACAGGGTCCCTTGCTCTACAATAGTCACAGATATCATCTGGATTTTGTCAAAAATTGTGATTTAGAAAATTTTAGCCAATGTGAATTTTGACCAGACCTCGGTTTTTTCAATCGACTTGAATCTGGGGTCAAGATTTCATCTAAATGCGACCGAGATCTAGTCTTGTTTTCCGTCTACGACAAAAGCATACGGGAAAACCTCTAAGGTCCCAAAGCGGCATCGAACTAGGATGTTGGCACCCAACTGATAGTTTTACCTGTGGAGTACAACCATTTTTAGAGTGGACTTTTGTTTAGTTTACATGAAATTTGTTTCAGAAAATATTACGTTTGAATGCATAGTCACACAGAGCGGCGATCACTTCGAATTGGCTCAGGTTTTGTTCTTGCATGATGTGACTGATGGTTTTGGCCTCATTGTGGTACCTGTTGACTATGGCCACCACTTGGTTGACTGGGATTTCACGCGCATTTGTCTAAAACACCACCTTAAGACCTGTTTACAATGCATCCTCAATCCTCAACCTTGGCGACGTGCTTTTTGCATTTTTCTGCAAAAGATTAAGATTTTTTGCAAGTTTGGTATCATATTGAAGCTGAGATCCAGGGCTTTCATTTGACATCAAACTTGCACAGAGTGAAAATAAAAACTGTTGATAAAAGTGCGTTTATCCTCAACACGATCCTCAACATTGAAGATTGAGGATCATGTAAAGGATGATGTTGAGGAGTAACGAGTTTTATCCATAATTATTATTTTCGCCCTCTGCAAGTTCGGTGTCAAACGAAAGCCCTAAATCTCAGCTTCAACATGACAAATCAAAGTTATCTTGCTAAAAAAGACTAAAAACACTTCGCCAAGGTTGAGGATTGAGTTTGCATTGTGGAAAAGCCCTAAAAGTCTTGAAGACTTTTATTTTTGACATATTTTTTAAAAGTTTACACATAAATAGGCAATAAATAACCACAACAAATTAAATAAGCCACAGATAAAGATTAATTTACAGCCTGCGCAAATTCGTCCATTGAGAATTCGTCTGAGCTTAGCAATCGGAATTGGTTGAAGAGGGCTTGAGTGACTCCAAGGATAATCTCCCGCTCCTGTTGGTTCAAAGCCATTATTCTTTGGCGGAGTAGAGAGCAAGAGGTCATTTTGGTGGTTAGGCTAAAAAATTGACGAATTAATAATGTAAATAAACTTGGACATTTCGAACAAAAACAATTCAAATTAATATTATTTTTTGGAAAATATTTTGAACTGTAAATAATAGACCGGTTTTGGCGTTGAGTTGAGGGGGAAATCAAACCATGACTTTATAACCAATCTAGAATGGCGATCTAAAAGTTGTGGAGATTTGATTAAAAAAGACTCATAAGGACACCTTTGAAACTTCAGCTTTTGGGGTTCTGAACTTCTGTCAAATTTAATAATGCCTAAAATGAGACAAAGTAAAGTGCTGTGCACGAGATGGCCTGGGAGCTGATGGACTCACTTTCTGCCCTCAAATCCGGGTCCAGGTTGTAAAAGTTGAGCTTTTTTTAAAGAAAATTCGTCGAATTTCCATATAATAACCATGAATATCAATACAGCCGAACCTGGATATAAGAGCACCCTTGGGACCGGCCAAAGATGCTCCTATATCGAGGGTGATTTTTGGTGAAAGGGCATCTTTGGAGACCGGCCCGAGGTATTCTAATATTAAAGGTACTTTTATATCGGTGTACTCTTTTATCCACGTTCAACAGTATACGCTTCTTAGCGTGGAATATCAGCTGCCACAATAAATTCTTGTGACCGACTTTTGTATTGAAAAACAGCTTCCGGGGCAGCCCGTGCACATGTCAAGACAAACGTCCACGTACCCCCAACACTGATGACTACCCACTACGGTAATTTTATTTACTATGCATTTCACATGAACAAGTTATACATAGTTTCCAAACACTTTGGGACAGAAGACTTTCAATAATAGAATCAGGAAGTACAAGTTCATAAACACTGCAAGACTTATCACTAGAGCTCTGACCAAAGTGCGAAAAAATCTTCGCCGCCTTCTTCGGGCCGTTGCTTCTTTAGCCAATTGCTTGTGTCGCTCCACGGTATTTATAGGAATCAGTTCGATGTTGTAGCGCAAAAGCCTTCTTGTTTGATCTGCCTCGATTGGATGGAAAGAAGCTTCACTGACGGCACCCATAGCTGTCTTGACCATTGCAGAAGACTAAATAAAGCAAACATAAAAGAATACGTCTGTGTTTCATTGATTGATACTTCATTGAGACGAGCTGTGTACTCTTCCAGCTTCAAGCCAAAAGAATCATCCGAGTCCATAGATAACAAAGGAGAGGAGTCTAAAATACTTTCAGTTAATGCAATGAATTTGAGCCGTGATTAAAGAGAAAGCTGTGAACACATCAGGATTATAACCAGCCACTATAAACATTCTTCAGTCGAATCTTGATAAATAATTGAGATGGCCTCGGTACGGGACGGGAATCCCGCCCCGTCCCGAAGGGTCCCGGAAACAAATTCCAGTCTGTCCCGTCCCGGAAAAATTCTTCGCTTCCCGGATTTATTGTCCCGTTCCGGCTTTTTCATACATGTAAATCGAAAATACATTGTCCAAATAGCCGCCAAAAACACAAAGCCAAGTTTTTTGATTTAAAATCGGATTCACTTCATTGCCACTTTCCTGGACCCTCGCTTCAAAGACTACTATTCGGCAAACAAGTTCTTGTTAAACCAGAAGGCGGCGAAATTGCTACTCGAGGAAGTTGGCGAACACGATCTTGAAGTGGAACTCGACCTTGAACAAGATCTCTTCTCCCCGGCGTCGAAAAAACAAGGAAGGAGAAGTACTTTTTCGATGATGAAGATGATTAACTCCCATATGTAAAAGTATCCAAAATCAGCGGCACAGAGGCAGAGATCATGACATACTTGAAGATGAAGAGAATTCCCTCGTCGTCCAACCCGTTGGAGTTCTGGAAGGTAAGAATTGTCCATTTTCATTGTTTGATTCCATGTTTAGGAGAATGAAGACAACTTCCCCATCCTGGCCAAGCTCGCGAAGAAGTAACTGTCCACCCCAGCAACAAGCGTGGCAAGTCAGTCGATCTTCTCTCTGGCCAGGGACATCTACGACTACAGAAGGACCGATTTGAGCCCGGAGAAGGCAGAGATGTAGATGTACTTGAACCGCTGTTGATCTTGAACATGTCTAGATCTCATTGTTGATGTTGCGTCGTGTTATAGCTGTCTCATGAATAAAGATGTACGCCATTTCCAATGTTTTTCTTTGACCCGTCCCGCAAATTCGCTCTGTCCCGGATTTCCGCCCCGCAGAAAGTTTATAGTTTGGCCCGTCCCGGTATCCCGTCCCGAAATTTGTTAAAGTAAATTTTGTCCCGTCCCGTCCCGAAATAGGCCATTTGCCATCTCTAATAAATAGACAGATAAATAGACTTGATAAATAGATTCAAAATTCTGTTTTTGCAGATCAATTTTTTTTGGTAAGTAATGTCAAAATCACGATTTTCGCTTGGTCCCCTTACAAAAAAACCCCTCCTGTGGTTTTGGCCTTGCCTGTCTAAAGGCCATTCACTGACCAGCGCCCAAACCATAGGGGGACCAAGCAAAAATCGTGTTTTTCACAAAAATCGTGTTTTTCACGAACTTCAGGTGGCGTTTAGACAAACTTTATATACCAATCGAAAGCTTACCAATCATAAGCTTAACCATAAGCTTTCGATTGGTACATAAAGTTTGTCTGAGCGCCACCTTAAGTTCGTGCCTTTCCCGTGTTAGAAATAATTTTTTCCGAAATAATTCGTCCGAAATAAATTTGTTCTTATTTAAATTTATAAATAATATATAAACTTTGAAAAGCGCTCACTCTGATATGTTTTTCATCACCGAGTGAAAGCCTTTTAAAGTTTAGATCTACATTTTTTTGTTTTCTAGAATTTCGGTACCTAAATGTAGCTGAGATTCAGGGGTACACTTTAGTACCAAAACTTAAAAAAATTTGATTTAAAAACCGGTCAAAATATGCTGACGATGAATCAGCCTGTGCCCTAACAAATTAGTAATTATAGTTCTATGTTTCCTCTTTTTCACAAAAAATGTCACAAATCCATTCTTGTATTTGTATTTATATTTATAACGCAATTCTGAAGCATAAATATCATTCAAAAGAAAAATAAATAAGCCAAAATATAAATTCAATCCAAATTCGCTATCAATTCTAGCTTGCGATTTACAATAACAACATTATACACACACATAATCTCTATCTATACTACCAGTTCTAAAGTACTAGTTCCAAAGTATTGCAATGATTAACCCTGAGGACGTTCAGCCACCACATATTCCTTGTGCATCCGGTTGTACTCAGTCACATAGTACTCGAGGGTTCTGGCCAGACCCTCCTCAAACGGCGTGGTGCACTGCCAGCCTAGCTCCTGGTGGATTTTGGAAAAGTCAATGTAGTAGCGGCGGTCGTGGTAGGGTCTGTCCGGAATTGCTTGGAACTGGATTTTGGAACATTCTCTGAAAAATTTGGCTTATCATACACTTTTTTGGGTTGATTACTGGTGATTTTTGACCCACCGAGCCAGTATTTTTTCGACATTCTGGTGGATCATCTGCGTCAAATGTAGGTTGCACTTCTCAAACTCAGTGCCGATGTTGTAGACTTGGGCCAGACGGCCTTGTTCAGTGACTCGGCGAATTCCTTCAGCACAATCGTCTACGAACATCCAGCTTCTAAAATATATTTTTTTTCTGATACTTCATTTGTGGTGTTTGTAGAATGGTAATGGGTGCTCAAAGGTATCGAGCCGAATTTACCAGGAAGTGGATTATGAGGAAGCAATAGTCCAACCAGACGAAATTAATATTAAACCAATTCTTGGTATTATTTTTTTATGTAAACCATAAGAAGTTACGTGTACATGCCACACGATAGCTTAGAATCTGCTCTTCAAAATGAAAATAAATAGAACTTAAAAAATTATTTTAAAATAAGAGACGAGGACATGAAACTTGATAACCACAGCACTTTGAAAATTTTGAATTCGCGTGGCACATAATTTCGTTAATGTCACCTAATTTTGTTAATAATATTTTCGAACTATTTTTTCTTTGTATTTTTTTTTCAAAATCTCGATCTATGGACTAGTAAAGCCCAACGTTGCTTGACATTGCCAGATTGGACGAGGTCCTAGTTGGTCGCAAATTTCGCAAATTGCTGTGTTCATTACATTAGTTTCGTGGTTATTGAAAAGAAGGGCGTGTGCAGTAGTGTTTTCAACGCCGAGGCATTATTTTCCTCGGTATAATTATCGAATCCTTCGTGTCGTAAAACCTTTTTTATGGTGTTTTTTTAAACGAGTTAGGATTTTAGTTATGCTGAAAACATGTTTTGAGAGCGCGAAAGGACATTTTTTGACAATTTTTTTTTACCGAAATTTGACTTTTCGGTCCCTCAAGGTGAACCAACCTAAAAGGGTCATAGCCTTTCAAAATTCAAATTTCCTTATAGTTCAACTTAAACAAAACGCCAAGAATTCAATTGCAGGTTTTACGCGCTTTTTTATATTTTTGTCTCTTTGATCACCGAAATGTGGTGTTTTTTGCAAAAAAAGCGCACTACTTTTTTGGACACAGACAATAGTGTCCCACGCCAATTATGTCACTGACCGACTGTGTCCCGCCTATATAAAAGGGACAATTGAAATAAAATTAAAACGACCGATTAAACAATTAAAACGACCGATTAAACAATTAAAACGACCGATTGTTTCTGGATCATACAATGGAACGGGAGTAATTAAACCTTTTAAATTCATTGTATCTCGTTGTAACTAACCTTTATTGTCCTTTCCCATATGACAGCAAACGAAACAATAACACAACAACAGAAATAAACGTTCTATTGATCCATCACAAAATTGTGCTCTAGTCTACGAGGGTATTCGATAGTGTTAGTTTGATGATTGCGCTCAACTTTGCCCAAAATCCTAGCATCAGTCTCTCTGTAGATTCTTCGCTTTCTTGAAGCTGCCATTCGTGCAAAGTATTGCTCATAGTCGAAGTCATGCGTGCGCTCAATTTTCTTCAAATCTCGAAGAAGTCGACCAACGGTTGGATGTTCCACTCCCAAAGCATCCTGCAATATTCGATGTGCAGCCTCAGCGTAGTTGTTTGTTCGTTCTGCCCCTTCCAGAGCTCTATCATAACACGACCACGTATTGACTGGAAACATTGGAGGATTTATAAGCGCAACTATAAGTACATACAGCAAATTACAAGGTTATACTCACCGACGTAATAGTGACTGAAATAATCCAAAACAGGAGATAGCTCAGAAGACAAGTAGGCTTTGAGCTGGGCAAGGCAGTTCCAAGAGTTCCGAGACATAATCATTCTGGCCTGAATTGAAAATCCTGCATCCCGATAACAAACAGTGAGATCATTGCTTGTCATCCAGCAATAAGAGACGTTATTTTTAAAGAAAAATAAACAATTAATGGCGTAAAAACACAAACTAACCGGGGAAAATTTCTTGCAGTGCTTGAATAGCAGCCAGTTCAAAATCAACGGAGAAAGATGCAGGATGGAATTCTGGCCAAAGATTTCTGACGGCACAGCACGAGACTTATTTAACAGCATGAGACTCATTCTTGAGCAGAGCGTAAAGTACTGGAAACACCCACTTCCCTCCGTTCTCCACGCGAGCTGAGCGTTCGACCAGAATAACGTAAACCTTAAAGTCACCATTAAAAAAAGTAATGAAGACAGGAAAAAATTTACCTGTGCAAAAAGAGCCTGGAGTTATGGAGAATGTTCCGTCCATGTAGACAATTTGCACGACCAATCAATGTTGCGCTCTCTTCCAAATAGCACCACACTAAGCAGTACAATTTATAATGACAATCACTGAAATTCGAAGCAGCTTACTGCTCTGGATATTCAACTTCAGCTCCCGAACCCCCCAAAATAAACACCTCTTGACCACTAGTTCCAGCTACGTAGATTTGGCTAGCAGCAGGAATATTGACGTTTTCTACTCGGCGACCCTCAACAACCGGCACCAAGGTGAAGAAATTTCTTCGAAAATTTTCGAAGAAATCAATTGTGGTTTTGAAATTTCACGTGTTTATGGACTAGTGATGTCTCATTCGAAAGCCCTTGATGTGAGAAATATTTTGGCTATAAGAATGCAGAAACCAAATAATAAAAATAAACCAGGTCAGAGGCATGAAACAAAGAAGGGCCTCAAATCGACCATTTTTAATAACTTTTTGTTTGGCGCCAATTTCCCTAATACACTAAGATTCAAATTTTGAAAGGCTGTGGGGTATCCAGACCGTTTGTTTCCTGCCCTGGCCCCCGGCACCTTTTTGCGATTATTTCCCCTCCCATAAAAATCTTCATCGCGTAAAATTTCACTATTTTGGAAATAAAAATTTTTTCGGTATTTTCGGTCAGAGTAATCACCCGTTTTTTAGACTGCACCTCAAAAAAATGCCAAAGCGCATGTGAATTCGGGATTTTTATTAAAAAAATGACTGAAGATTTTGGGCATGTAAGCATTCCTTGAGTGATCTGTTGTTTGAAAAAACTTATAAAATAAGTAATATTTGACTTGTAAATTCTGCTTAGGGCATTTCCAGAGTCACACGGGTCAAGGCATACCAAAGCAGGACAACCCACCTGGTGTGCATTCCATCCCCCATCAGAGGATAGGGTTTGCCTTCCAATGCTAGTTTGGTGAATTTAGGGATGAGTTTAGAGTAGGCCTGCCTCGGTCCATACACATTGTTCATGCGTACCATTACATAGGGCAGTTTGTAGGAGTGCTGAATTAGCATTTAGTCCGCGATGAATGTTTTTAATACCCTAATTATAAACTCACATGATAGCTGCGCACAATATACTCGCAAGCAGCTTTGCTGGCCGCATATGGATTAGTGGGATTGGGCAGACTGAATTCTGATTTAGGTTGGTCATCGTCTTGCGAATCTCCATACACTTCGTCTCAAAAAATTAAAGTTATAAAAGTTGGGAAATTTGGCAATAGTAAGAAATACGAAAGTACAAGGTTAGTCAAAGAAACCGCCTCGTTTTCGAAAAAAATTTAAATTAATTGTTAAAAGCAATTTTTGAGTCTGGGGGTTTATTCAACAATCGAAAAATTAAAGTTATACGGACAGCACAGGAAAATTCAACAACTGCATACTCGAAAAGCGGATAATTTAACAGAGGCAGTACTCCGATAAAATGTTAGGTTGTCCGCAAATACCTGCTATGACCCTGAAGTGACTACCACTTTCTGATAGGTTGCAAAAATTTTTATTTATAAAAATTACAAAAATATCTATGGGTTTCAAAATTAATTCAAAATCAAAATTGTCTTTTGACAAAGCTAATTTTGAAACCCATAGAAATTTTTATAATTAAAAATTTTTTGCAACCTATCAGAAAGTGCTAGTCACTTCGGGGTCTTCGGGGACAACCCAATAAATTAATTCGCCTATAAAGAAATACATGCATAAAAACAAAATTTTTTACTACTTTTAAATAAAAATGTCATTCCATCCAGTGCATATACCGTATTTCCTCTAATTGGAGCCCATGCTGGAGGGAGATCGAAATATAATCGCCCATGCTCTAATAAGCGCACACCCCTCCAGTTTTATAAAAATCTATTTTTTACAGAAAACCAAAGAAGGGCCAATTTTTAAAGGTTTCTTTGTCAAATAAATCTGTTTGTTTTGTTCAAAAAAACGATTTAGTTTTATATGAGTATGTATACTCAGATTCTTTTTTCCTTTGCAAAATTTACAGCATGAAATGGATCTTTTTGCTAAAGATCAAGTCAACAATAAAAAATAAATAAAGTACACACTAACAGTCTTGCCGACGTCTGTAATTTATCAAGCACTATATCAACTATACACCTGTTGATGGAAAAAATATTAGGTAACCACGTTGAATGATTTGTGCTTGATCAACTGGATGATTAGGATTTTTCGCTAATCATTAAAAGCTCACCTCAATTCAGGCCTTATTTTTCGCCCCTCACTCGGAAATGGCCAGAAGTTATTTTCCCTCCATTGAAAAACTATGAAATTGGTATCACCTTATAGCTAAGATACAGGATTATAAAATGAGGTACTGATCAAGTCAATAATAAAAAACGATTAAAACAATGAGTGGATGCCCACATCCGCGTTGTGCATGCTAGTGCGGCTCCAGAGTGTGGATCCACTCATTAAGAAAATTTTCAAAACAACATCGACTTGTACCCATACCTGCACGGGCGACAGCCCCTTTTTCACCGGCGCCTGCACAGTATTGATTTTTTTGATATGGTTAAAGTTTTAAGAGTAAATTTTTTGGTATTGTTTGCATCTAACTTAGATACTGGCAGCAAAAAACAAAAATTTTAACGTCAAACACCTATCATACATCCCAGCACTTTTTGGGCGCCGGCGCCAATTTTTGAAGGGGCGCCGGAGCCGGCGCCCGTCCCCAGTTTTAGGCAGGCCCGGCACCCGGGTCGGCAAGCCGGGTCAAATTTAAGTGGGTTAAAAGACTTTGAAAATTAATTTTAAAAAAATCGGACCATAGGCGGGAATGATCTTGAGATGGTGCCTTTATATTGAAATTTAGAATGCCTCGAAAGCTTATGAAAAGTGACAAGAGAAAGCAAAAAAAAGAAAGCCTTTCGCAAAATTGAAAGAGCCAAATATCTTCCGAATGAAAACAATTGGTTGATGGCCAAAATAAAATTAACTGTTGGTCGACGGGAAAGGGGGTACTTTTTGCCACTTTTGACGATGAGAATAAATAGAACTATATCCTCTAAACCAGCCCAAATATGTCCACCTACCTGTGCTTATATGTACCATCCTGCGAATACTGCCATAAGCATTGATGGCCTCCAATAGGGTGGTCGTGGAAATAATATTCTCCTGGATTGTGCCTATTCTGTCACTGTAGGACTCGTCCACATGGGTGATGGCTGCAAAGTGGATCACGGTGTCTATCTGAAATTACCAGCTTACTAATCTCCCACCTAGCCAAATTAGTATCTCACTTTATTATGCCTGAGCAATTGCACAACTAGTTGCTGGTCCACCAGATTGCCTTGCACAAAAGAGTATCTGCAAGACTGCCGGATCTTGTCCAAAATGTGCTGAGGGGATGCCCCAGTAGCCAGTTTGTCCAGGTTGACTAGACGAGAGGTGGGCCATTTGTCGAAGATGTAGTTGATGAAGTTAGAGCCGATAAATCCACAACCTCCTGCAAATAAATGTGGAAAATAGTAAATTTCACAGTGAATTATTGATACGCCGACAACTCAGGCGATTCCACCTAGGGGTGCGCATATTTTTTGGCCTGATTTCAGGGATTTTTAAAAAAATTTGTGCTCTTTTCAGGATCCAAAATTTTTCCATTTTTAAAAGTTTTACTAAAAATCTTTTTTTCGATTCAAAATGGCAATAAGTATAATGTAGCCAAAATGTAATTTTTCTTTTATAATTTTGCGATCGCAACGCTGCCCTGTTTTATTATTATTTTTTCATATTTCGATGTTATTCACTTAATTCGGATACAGTGGGATTTTTGAGCCGGCCGGTAAGAATGACGTTTAAAAGATTCAATCAGTGCAATGACGTGTAAAATTCATGGACATCAGAGACAGAAAGTGGACTAAGTTAGACATTTTGAAAAATGATGGGCCGGGATTCAGTCCTCGGGCTGCATCGTCTTTTCGAACAAAGCCCCAGGCAGAATCGGACCTTCAAGCTATGCCGACCCAAATCCCCTGCAAAAAGCCTGTCATACCCCAGGCAAATTCGAACCTGCAAAATGTGCTAACAATAATTGCTAACAAAAGTACCTGTGATGAGCACATTCTTAGGCAAAAGTACTGCAGAAGTGGAGCTAGCAGGTAGAGGAGCACTAGAGGAGGTCATCTAGCTCAATGGATAGAAATAGAAGAAGCTCCCCTCTTTTATTATTAAGTAAGGAGGGAGGAGGGGCTGAAAGTGAATCTTTTAGAGAAGCAGCCACATTCAAGATGCTCAGCCAGATTACTCCAATATAAAATATAAATTTTTGGGGGAGCTCCAAACCAGTATGGAGCGCAGCAGAGACAATCAATGGGTGACCCGGTTTGCTCCACCACTCTCTCTCCCATCCTGATCCGGTGCAGAGACCAGCTAGACAGCGGACGAAGAACGGCATTCACATTTCCTTCACAAAGACAGAAAGGAATTGGTGGTTGGGGGATAGATTTAGGGGGTTTGAGTTGGTTTGACGTGTGCGAACTAACTGATGCATTTTCACAAAGCACTTGTTTCAAAGTTGAAAATGTTTTGCTTTGCCAATTTTAGAAAAACTTAGAGTTATACGATTTTTAATAAATTACTGATTCTATAGAGGGTATTTATTGCAGCGAAGCAGAATGATATTGTGCTTCGAATCCCTGCCAAGTTTGCTAATTTTCAAAGTGTTTTTTCTCCAATCTTATTCGGCAGTTGGTTAAAAAAATCGCAGGGATTCCGATTTTGCCGACCGTTTTCGCCGTGAATACCATCGCACTCGACATACCGTATATGGTGTACAGTCAAACCCCGATATAGTGCGACCCCTGGGGACCAAACAAAATTCGCACTATAACGAGACTCGCACTATATCGGGACTCGCACTATCGAGACTTTTAAAGACTTTTGACCAAATGGGTCGAGCTCAAGGTCGCACTATATCGGGGTTTGACTGTATTAGACGGGCACGCAAAATTTCAAAGACGTGTTTGTGGCATTGTGTTTTTTACCCATTTTGGGCAGGAATATTGTGCGCCAAATCACTTTGCGACAATTCAACTTGGACCTAAATCATTTGCAATATTCGGTAAATATTTTCCGAATATTTCAAATGATTTTGGCTAAAATAGAATTGTCGCAAAGTGATTTGGCGCACAATACTCCTGCCCCATCATTGAAGACTTCTCTTGGGCAATACACCACTCATTTTGTAGCTCATCTCGCTGGCAACAAAATGAGTAGTTACTTGCCTAAGAGAAGTCTTTGAAAATCGGTCAAAAACAGTGATACAAACACGTTTTATTTTGTTTCGGCGTGCTGGTCTATTACAGCATACATAAACGGTCATCATACCAAAATTAAAAAAAAGGATTTGCTTAGCCTATGAATGAGCAATTTGCCTTTCATTGGATTTCTGCACTGATATTTTAATTGGGTATCTAGTAAAACTACAACTAAAGCTAAATTCTGGTGTTTGTTTTTTCAGAAACCAAGTTAAAAAAGGGGAACACTTTTCATTGTCCCAAATATACTTTTTCTGCCACAAAAATACTTTTTTGTCCCAAATATTTTTGGCGGGAATTTGGTACACAAAAAAGTATTGTCCGTTAAAAAATCCGTACAAAGGTTTATTGATTATAAAAATTTTGAATTGGCAGGCACCAATTTTAAATACCATAAGCATGCCCCTTTGAAACACGTATTCTGTAATTTTGAATTTTTGACTCCCCTTTTTTTGTTTTTTTCTTGTAGATCATGTTTTTCAGGTACGGTTAGAAATGTTACTTTTTTTCATTAAAATTCATGGATGTATCAGATAGTTAAAAAAAAATTTAAAAAGGCATATTCCCGGAAGTTACATACAGGGTGCTTCAAGAAATTCGCCCTTTTGAAATGGCTGCTACTCTTTTTCCTGACACGATATCGAAATTCTGTAAACGCGAAACGATTTTTCTTGACGGGCATTTTTGTTTTTCATATCTAACTCAAATTTTTTTATTTTTTCACTTTTTTGCCTTGGTCCTGCCTTTGGTCCAAAAATGACCACTTTTGGAACTATGATATTTTCATTGTTTCTGCGCTTCTGCATTATTGTTTACGCAATACATTAAGCTACTCTTTTCAGGCGGGAATGGTGTTCACTGTTCAAGAAAAAGCATTTTGTGTTGTCGAGTATGGAAAATTTTGAAGTCCGGTTCGTGTTCAAAGGAGTTTCCGCCGTCGCTACCAACTTCCGCGCCGCGCAGATGTTCCAGATAAGAAGAATGGTTTTACAAGTTTCTGGATTCGGGCAATGTCAAGCGGAAGAAGAAAACCAACCTATATCTGAAGAGCCGTATCCACCGCACTCAGCCAGCAGACCTGAATGAATTGCGAGCTCGAATCGTACATGAGTTTCAGAATCTTCCTGGTGAGATGATCCTTGGTTCAATCGATTCCTATGTTCGTCGGCTCGAGCGCTGCATTGAAGTGGAGGGAAGAAGTGTTGAGCAAAGCTATGCTGATGTTAAGAATTGATAGTTTCTTGCTGTTATTTGTGATGATGTTACATGTTGTTATGAATAAAGTCATTTTCGGGCATGTTTTGAGTACCAATAAAAATGGTCATTTTTGGACCAAAGGGGGGACCAAAGCAAAAAAGTGAAAAAATTAAAAAACAAATTTTTGAGTTAGATATGAAAAACAAAAATGCCAGTCAAGAAAAATCGTTTCGCGTTTACAGAATTTCGACATCGTATCAGGTAAAAAAAGTTGCAGCCATTTCAAAAGGGGCGCATTTCTTGAAACACCCTGTACAATTTAACAAACATAATACTCAAAAAAATTATACGCTTTTTGCGTAAAACTTTAAATTCTGACACGAATCTGAAGCGTACCTGATTTGCTTACAAAACTACTCTCGGAATTAAAATTGACTTCCATATTTGAAGCTCCTCTTGAGACAATAAAGATTTGAATAAGTCAACACTTTTTAAATCAAATCTTTACTGTCTCGACAGTAACTTCTCCGGGAGTCTACCTTTTTTTAATTTTTTTAACAATCCGATACAGAATTCAAGTAGCTTTCTGATGGTGTAATCAAAAAATTTGCGCGAGAGTTTTTTCTGATAAAAAAGACAAAAAGGTCAAAATTTTAATTTTGAAAATTGGTGGTATTTAATTTTGCCCGCTAATCTGTGAAAAATACCCGCTGATATGAAATTTGCACTTCTTTTTGAATTTTTTTTCAAAGTTTTTTCAATTATCGTGTAGCCCAGAATCTAAGCTTTCCAACAGGCTATAAAACAACCATTGAATAAATTTCAAAATGTAAAAATTTGTGGGTTTGGAAAAATAACATAAAAAGAAAAGTTACTTCATTCAAACCCTTAAATATCCACATTTCTCATATTGTTCAATAGAGTTTGATAGCTCGTTAGAAAGTTGAGATTCTGGGCTACACGATGATACAAAAAAGTCAAAAAAATCAGCGAAAATTTAAAACAAAATGATAAATTAAAATTAGCAGGCATTTTTAACGAAATTAGCGGGCATTTTTCGCAGATCAGCGGCAGAATTGAATAGCACCCTTGAAAAATATTTTTGTCTTAATTTTTTTTCTCAAAATGCTGAAAGGGTTCAGAAAAATCCCATTTATGAGAAAGATAGAGCTTCTCCTCCCGCATTGAACTACATAAAAGGTTTTATATATACCATGCAAATTGAGCGAGATTTAGGCAATAATGAGGTGCTTTTAAGCACTGCCAGCCTTCAAAGACCCACTGATCCACGAATTTTAACGCAAATGACAAAAGTAATATTTATAACCCTACCTAAAAAAACATGCTCTACAAGAAAAAAAAGAGAAGAATGGGGTCAAAAATCTGAGGTAACAAACTTTCTTATAAAGTGGTCCAAAATTACAGAAAACGTTTCTTAAGAAAGAGACTCTTTGTTGACGTGGTAACTTTATTTCTTTAACTCTTAGCATATTTAGAACCTCTGAGCTCAAGGGATTGCGATAATATTTTGAGAACGAATTTAGAGGTTTTAAGGACATTTAAAATTTAGAAGCCTGTTCTATCTCGGGTTTTTTGAGATGATAACAAAGGAATTGAAAATTAAGAATACCGGCTGAAGAGTGGGTAGATGCCCAGAAGGCTTCATTTTTTTAGGAACCAGGCGATACTTGCTTTTTTACACTGCTGATCAACAAAAGAGATAATAAAGGTCAATTAGAGACAATTGAAAGCTTCTTCTCATCTTTAGTTTCTTTTTCGCAAAGACACCCTTACAAAGTTTACATACTGCTACAAATAAAAGAAACCGGAAATTCTTGTCAACCAATAATCCGAGAATATTTACCCTAACAGTGGCGGAGAAATTTTATTAGCAATAGGGGCTTCCTACTCTCTCGAAACTTGATAATCTCATATAAATTCATCAGCTATATATATAGGATGGCACAAGAAATCGCCTGATTTCAAAAGAGTACACACTTTTTCTTGACCCAAACTCAAAACTCTGTTTGAGCAGATCGGCTTTTCGTAACGGTACACCCCGAAAAGGATACAAAATATTTTGGAAACAATCGATTAGGAAACAAATTCATTTGATAACAAATTTAAATGAGAACAAATAAGTACTGGCACGAATTGTTTTGAAAAAAATTATGTCTACATAAAAATAAATGAGCAAAATCAGTTCAAGAAAAAATTGATTGTGCATTTTGCTTTGCTTCCTCTATTTGGGGCTTGAAAGACAGTAAACCACCACCCTCATGTAACCAACTAACAAACATATTTCTAGAAGCATTTCAATGCCAAAACCTTATTTATAAAACAATTCATGCCAGGACTTATTTGTTCTCATTTGAATTTGTTCTCAAATGAATTTGTTTCCTAATCGATTGTTTCCAAAATATTTTGTATCCTTTTCGGGGTGTGCCCTCGTAACACAGCCCACTGAAATGGCAAAATATGTGCAACTAGGGACCACAGGCGCCTATCGGCGCCTCTATAGTAAAGTACAGTACAGTTATTTGTATAGTACAGTTATTTCGAAATTTCAATAAGGGGCTATGACTTCATTCATAAAAATAGGTATATCCCCCACTATCTGATTAACGGAACACCCCTAATCTTTTTTTGTGATATACTACAGACAGACAGATCCAGCGCTATAGTAAACGGGGAGGAGTACCCGCTGGTGGTTCGGGCACCATAAACGTGGTTTGGGTACCCGCTGGTGGTTCGAGCCCATAAACGTGGTTTGGGTACCCGCTGGTGGTTCGAGCCCCATAAACGTGGTTTGGGTACCCGCTGGTGGTTCGGGCACCATAAACGTGGTTTGGGTACCCGCTGGTGGTTCGAGCCCCATATACGTGGTTTGGGTACCCGCTGGTGGTTCGGGCCCCATATACGTGGTTTGGGTACCCGCTGGTGGTTCGAGCCCCATAAACGTGGTTTGGGTACCCGCTGGTGGTTCGGGCCCCATATACGTGGTTTGGGTACCCGCTGGTGGTTCGGGCACCATATACGTGGTTTGGGTACCCGCTGGTGGTTCGAGCCCCATAAACGTGGTTTGGGTACCCGCTGGTGGTTCGAGCCCATAAACGTGGTTTGGGTACCCGCTGGTGGTTCAGCCCCATATACGTGGTTTGGGTACCCGCTGGTGGTTCGAGCCCCATATACGTGGTTTGGGTACCCGCTGGTGGTTCGGGCCCCATAAACGTGGTTTGGGTACCCGCTGGTGGTTCGAGCCCCATAAACGTGGTTTGGGTACCCGCTGGTGGTTCGAGCCCCATAAACGTGGTTTGGGTACCCGCTGGTGGTTCGAGCCCCATATACGTGGTTTGGGTACCCGCTGGTGGTTCGAGGCCCCAAACGTGGTTTGGGTACCCGCTGGTGGTTCGGGCCCCATAAACGTGGTTTGGGTACCCGCTGGTGGTTCGAGCCCCATAAACGTGGTTTGGGTACCGCTGGTGGTTCGGGCCCCATATACGTGGTTTGGGTACCCGCTGGTGGTTCGGGCACCATAAACGTGGTTTGGGTACCCGCTGGTGGTTCGGGCCCCATATACGTGGTTTGGGTACCCGCTGGTGGTTCGGGCCCCATAAACGTGGTTTGGGTACCCGCTGGTGGTTCGGGCCCCATAAACGTGGTTTGGGTGCCCGCTGGTGGTTCGGGCCCCATATACGTGGTTTGGGTACCCGCTGGTGGTTCGGGCCCCATATGCGTGGTTTGGGTACTATCCAGGTGGTTCGGGTACACTAACTAATCCTTTCGAGACAAAATAATAATACATGCTACCACCAGGATTTGAACCTAAAACCTGAAAACCACCACTTTTCACTTTCAAGGGGCAAAATCTCAATTTTTTTCACAGCAATCTTCAAATCTGATTGCGAAAGGTTCTCCGCCATTAAAAGAGCTTTCAAATGAGTATAAACATGCAAATAAAATTATTACACTAAAAAAAGTTGGAACGTGTACAAAACATGTACTCAAATGCGTTACCCACCCAACCAACCACCCATCCCAAATACTATATAGAGATAGCGAAAAAATGCACGAAATTCAAAATTTTTGAAACTAGAGTTTTTTGAGTTAGCTCAATATCTTATTTTATATCTCAACTTTTTCTCTGATACCTGCGCAAGGCTTGTTTCTGAAAAATTCCTCACTAATAGGGCTTTCGAATAAGCCATCACTTGCACAGGAAACAATCAAAATTTAAGAATCACAATTGATTTCTGTGAAACAATTTCTAAATTTTTCTGTATGTGGTCTTTTTTTTCTGTATGTGGTTTCTGTATGTACTTATTCGGGATCCTAGAAATTTTTCTTTGCCAAGTTATTCCCAAACAAAACCGGAGACTCATTGAAGAGGTAAATTTGCTACATTTTGGTACCAAACACGTATCCAAAAAATGCAAATGCAGGGTGTCTCATGCAAAATTTAGATGGAAAACGCAAAAATTATTTTTATTCGGAAAAATGCCAGTTGTTTGCTTTAAACGGTCTCTAGTTTTGAAAATTCTGGTTTTACCAAAATCGGTCTGGTTATTCAGGTAGAAGAGATTGTAAGCTTTCTTTTGGTATATAAAAAAGCTCTGAAAATGCGAAATTGGCGTGTCTCATGCAAAAATAAATTCATCTTGATTTTAGAGCCAGAATCATCTGTTTAACTTCTTTGATATCGTTATGTTCTGTTTTGCTACAAATAAAATTCTTTTTTCTGCGTTCCTATTTTATTCCGTTTTTTCAGCACCAATTGGGAAGTAGCGGACACTAAAGTTTTCCAAAATTTTTATTTTTTCAGAGTTTTTCTGAAATAAGAAATTGATTTTTCAGATAGATTTCTAAGTCGTGGCAAAAAAGCCTGGCACATGGATTTGATAAATTTGAGTCTTATCAGTAAAAGTTGGTTTGATATAATTAAGTTCACGTTGACTTTCGGTTAAAAACTCTTATTCGTGCTAAGAAAAAAGAACGAAAAAAAGAAAGAAAACATGGACCCTACCGGAGTATACCCCCCCCCAAATGAATTTTTTTTCAAAGTGTTTCCAAACACCTTATATCAACCTAAAATCACCTCAAAAGTTCAAAAAAGACATTATTTTTGTGTTCTGGTCAATAAAAAATTGAGTTTTGGGCATTTTGAAATTTCGACCATTTGGCTGTTTTACCATGTTTTGGTCACTGGAGCTGGGCAAAAAGAGCCTCTAAATGCATTTTTGATCAAGAGTCTTGCTCGGAATTATGTCTAAGGCAAGTGAGTGCGCGCATCTCTAACCAACCAAGCCACCTGCGCCCCCTTCGGGTGCGCAGGGGCTTGCTGGGGCCAGATGCGCACACCCTATACCTTAAACGCATATCATTCGAGTGACTCTGGATGCATAAAAAATGTATGCATACCAGAGTTTCTTTATGCGGTAGGCCCCAGTTAACAAAACTATGTTCAAATTCCATCTTTTTGGGGTCAAGGTACCCTCAACATCTGATTTACTAAGTTATAATAAACAGAAATCAACTGAAAATACCAAAATTCAAGATTTAAAAAAAATCGACTTTTTATTGAAAAAAGTAGGTGAAAACACCCTTTTTATCGTGTTCAACATGTAGAAAATGCTTAAAAATGGATAAAATGGTGTTTTGAAAAAGTTCAAAAAAAATTTCATTTGGGGGGAGGGGGTCGGTATACTCCGTTAGCGCCAAAACTTGCCTATCGTAGTCAACAATCACTGATAATTTTAGAAAATGCAGAATTTAGAAAATGCAATAATTTTAGAAAATGCAAATCTTTTTTTCAAAAATCTTGGCGTTTCGTTGATTTCCAATTGCACTAAATTTCAAATTTCAGTGGGCTGTGGTAAGGCCGAATTCATAAATTTTAAAAGACGTATTTTGCATCGTGCACGTACTTGCAGATTCAGCTGGTTATGAGCCAAACCGCAAAAAACCTTTCGGCACTTTCTACATGCCGAATGGGAGGCCGAAAATCAGACATTTCTTCATAACAATCACTTTATTGTACAGCCAACTTTATACATTGCACACTACGATTACAAGAGAAGGATAATTGAAGCACAATACGTGATCTTATTACTCTTTGGAGACGCAGTCAACCTTTTCTATGAGAGACGGCTGGTCAATCTCTATCAAGTAGTCGCCGATGGGTATGTCGCGAATTCTGTAACACCCTTCCTTTTGCTCTGGACGCCCATTTTGCTCATCTTTCACATCAATGAACGAATAGAGATTTTGACCATCCTTATCTTTGCGCCATTCAAAATGACTCAACTTCTGCGGACACCGATAAGTATTGCATGGCTGAGCCAAAAAAGTAAATTAATCATCCAAGGACAAGGTTAAATTAACCCACCGCTGTATCAACCATTGTTCTTATATTTTCGGGACATGGAGCAGTCTTGGCGTACTTTCCTCTAGCTCTGACAATGGTGTTGCATAACACTTTTCGAGTCTTGACGGGCTGATGAGTGGCATTCTGAATTTAAAAAGCATACGTTATCCATGGTAATCTGAGAAATATTTATTGCCATAGAGCAAGGATCTGAACACTCACTCCACTCGGACCATTGGAATAGACAAGGCTTGTCTACACCAGAAGATTTGTTGGCCTGGAAATTAACAGCAATAAAATAAAGGTTGCTCAAAAAATATAAATACAGTCCATAGACATGAGTGGGGTCAAGATTTTGGGTTTTGCAGTTCCGGTCTCAAAATCTGGGATGAAATTGTGAAAACCGCCTATATTCTCGAGAGTCTCAATCTCAAGTCTGAACCCCAATCCTGTTTTTCTATATCAAAAAGAAATTCAAACCATGATCAGCTGAACCAAGGTGTAGACAAAGAGAGCAATCAAAAGCAGCAGTAGAATCACGTTGATCAAAAGAAGCACGAGATTCGTGATGGAGACCAATCGAACGTTTTTGTTGCGTACCAATGGACGAAGCCGCTGCAACAGATTGAAGGAGCAAAAAGATAAAGGAGCAAAAGAACCTTTGGGGCACCCACTCGCAAGAATCCTAGCTGCCCCAGTTATTTTTTTATAATAGGGAGCTTTGCATAATAGGGTCCCTAGAGTTCTGGCGAGTGGAACCCCTAGAGTAATTTTGCCATATTAAGCAAAAAAAAATAACTGGGTCCCCTAGGGTTCTTGGGAGTGTGACCCCAAAGGTTCTGAGCAGCCAATATAAAACATACACTGAGCCAAGTGGAGAAATATGGATTTCGAGTGCGGAACAATAGCTGGCCATCCTCCTGCTCCTCGCTGATATCAGATAGCTGAAACCGAGTTCGATAACGCGATAAGTTTTTGATAAATGACATACACTGTCGGTATATTCTCCAATATTGTCGACATCATTTATCGGCTCTTCCCAAGTTTTTTCGAGCAGCGTAGCGTCTGACGGAACTCCTTTTGCACTCGCCATCTCCTAGGATTTAGTAATTTTTCAAGACATGCAAAAGATTTACTTTTGCAAGTTTTACCAGATTTTTTAGTTTAGCTGGTATGCAAATTATTTTCCAAAATTTTTTATGCAAGCAATAGCTCGTTGTTACGGTTTTGGAGGCGCTAGTGTAGTATACCCCTCCTGAAAACGCTAGTATTGCAAACATGATAAATAACCCCCTCTAAAATAACCGATATTCAAAATTTTCGAATATTCGAGCCGTTATTTTTAATTTTCGCTGTCGTAAAGGCGTTAGTGCGTTTGTCCCCCTTTTTCCCATTTTTGAATTCGCGCCCTATTTTTAAACATTATTCCTTTGATCAATACGTGTAGGTTCAAATCCTGGTAATAGCACACGTTATTTTTGGGTTTAGGACATTATTCCGTTGGACCATTTTTCCGTTGGACATTTTTCCGGGGCATAGTGTTTTATCACTTTTTCAGTTTTGGTCGTTATTTTAGTGGTCCAATTAAATATCTATTGTATTCTTGATACTTTCTCATCCCCATGCCTTCTTTTTTAATGTTATCCTTTGTTTTGTTATCCTTCCGTCGGACATTATTCCGTTGGACCATTTTTCCGTTGGACATTTTTCCGGGGCATAGTGTTTTATCATTTTTTCAGTTTTGGTCGTAATTTTAGTGGGCCAATTAAATATCTATTGTATTCTTGATACTTTCTCATCCCCATGCCTTCTTTTTTAATGTTATCCTTTCTTTCTATAGATGGATGCTATTTTAAAGAAGCCGCATGCCTCACATTCAAATCAAGGGAACAAAAAATATGTGCATCAAGGCAGGATGTACTTCAAAAATATCAATCTAAGAGGTGAGAATGAGGGAAAGATCTTGGCGAATACGATCAGCGAGTCGTTGGTGGATGCAAGCGCAGAGCATGGTTTTGGGCTGCCACTGGAGAATTCATCAAGCGAGTCTTTTTTGTGTATATATCCTGGCAGGTAATAATAATTTCTATGTAGGCTAGTCACAGAACATGGGTGCGAAGCCAATCCATCGCAAATTGTTGCCACAGCTATCAGAAACGAGGAGAAGCATTAGACTATATGATCCTAATAATTCGAAATCTTATGCTTTTTGAGTCTTAGAGAACTGGAGAAATAATCTGCCAAGTGAGGAATCAAGCACGTGTATCAGGAATACGGGACACGCTTCTACGACAAGATGCTAGGAAAATAGGAATTAGAAGGGCTTACCAAGTTTTTTTATTTTACCAAGCAGTGAACGGGCGTGAACCTGACCAGTGGCTTCTTGCAGATTCTGGAATGGATCAATCAATTGGTGGTCGCATATTTATTTTTGGATGGAAGAGCTACGGGCAGTGGGTTGAAAGTGTAAATCACATATTCGTAGATGGGACTTTTAAGATTTCTCCTCCTCTTTTCGAACAAGTATTGCTAATTTTTGGGGTTTTCTGATAAGCACCATATTTTTTCAGGTATTCGTGGTTTTGACAAGGAGAAAAGAATTCGTTTTTCCAATCGCTACAGCACTTTTGCCCAACAAAAGAGCCATCACGTATCGCCTTTTCATCCAATTGCTTCGCCAAATCATGATGCTCAATTTGCTCACGAGGTCTAATTTCGACGAATTTTCCTCAACGACTTTTATAATTTTGTTTTACTTTAGAGTCGAAAGATAGTTGCCTTGGCTTGTGTTCCAGAAAAACATCTTACTGAATGCTTCAATGCTCTGAAGAAATATTTGCCTGACATACTTGCCCCAATTTTGGAATGGTTTGAGAACAATTACCTTGGTTTGAATTAGTAACTAATTTCAGACTATTCAATTTTTTTGCAGGTAAAATGCAACAAAATGGTAAACGAAAGACAGCACGCTTTCCTATAGACTCATAGAACTTGGTTGATCGTATAAGAGATGGTAGAGATCGCACCAACAACTACGCTGGTAAGAGTTTTAAGTGATAAGAGGTGATTTATAAGGTGATTTTTAAGTGATTTATAAGAGGTTTTGTCCAAAGTGTCGACTTTTAGAAGCTCACCATCGCAAGGTTGCCTGCAAACTTGGTGTGGCTCATCCAAATTTGTTTCGATTTATTGATTTTATGAAAGCAAGACTATGCTAATGTCTTTCTAATAATTTTTTTTCGCAATTTTAGCTAGTACAGCGTGGTGTTGATGAAGCGTACGATGAAATGATTCTGGGTCACAAACCGGTTAAATGTAAAAATATCGTCAGGCTGACCAAAGAATAAAATCTGTGGTAAAAAATGCTCTAAAGAATTGGAAGGAGAACGTTCCTATGGAGTATCTCTCTGGAGTTGCATACAATTTCCGCATGGGTCAAGGGACCTTCAAATTTGTGGAAGCCAGCGAGGAATCAGATGAATCAGATGATGAACGAGCAGCTGTGTCGTTTTCTTTTGATGAAACTTGTACTGAATGTAGCAGCTTTGTATTTTTGGAGTAAAGGACTTTGCCCCCTACATATTTTTTTGCACTCGGTGCTTCACAAATTGAACCTGAAGTGAAGAAAGAAGAACTTAATAATGCTAAAACAACAATCTGACTTGCAGGAACCCCAGTTTAGAATAGTTTTGTTTCCCGCAGATTTTCGTACCTAGGTATAGGTACTCAGGTGGAAGTGCCTAAGTAGTAGTACCCAGGTAGTTTTACCCAATGCTCAGTTTTAGGTGGGTGGATATATATGAAGATGAGTCGATACCTTTGGTGATTGGATATCCAGTGGATAGGTTAAAGTTAGGGATGATTTGCCAAAATGCGGTTATGCGGTAGCGACTTTTTGGGGAAAATCAATTGCGGTTGCGGTTATTCTGAAAATCAGAGTGCGGTTAACCGCGCGGTTGTGCGGTTGTTTTAGTGTCTCTTAAGCAACCAAAGAAGTCATTTAATCTAATAAATGACCTTCAGCAGACGGAAAACAACTTTATTTGACAAACATCAACAATATGAGTACTCAAAGTTAATCAATGAAAGGTTTCTATTTAAAAATGAGCATTACGGCATTAGTTGGAGTGAGACGGGTCCGCTTGTAGTCGAACACATCTCGCGCCTCAGAAAACGTTCCTACGTTTGCAATAATTGTAGCCGGAGCGGATAGGTATCGACGAGCGATTTCTGCCAGACAAGGATAATGCGGGGGTAGGTGGTCCGTAACGCTTTTTGAGTAGTCCCGTTGCACCATCAATAACTTCTGAGAAATATTTTAAAAGGCAAGTTTGTACTTATTTTAAAGCTATTTCAATGGCGGAGGACCTTTTATTTTTAGATTTGGTGTGTGCTGTGAAAAAATTTGAGATTTTGCTTCTTGAAGTTGAAATATGGGAGTTTCATGGGAAAATACCATAATGCTTCTGGGTGATGAGTGGTCCCGTTGCACCAGTTATAACTAATTTGCGGTTGCAAAATTTTTATGCTGTGGTTGCGCGATTATTTCAAAACTAGATATGCGGTTGTTCGGTTGCAACCAAATGATAGAAATGTGGCGCGGTTATTGCGGTTGCGACAACCGCATGCTCATCATCCCTAGTTAAAATAAGAAAGTTAACTGTTTTGGTCCACTTAATCCATGTCCGGGTACAAGTGGTGAATCTGGGTGTCTACCCGGAGAAATATTTTTTCTCTTATGTTTTGGCTCCAAAAACACTTTTCGCGCACTACTTTCGATAATCTAAAGATAGTTTGTAGATAATAAACTGTCAAAATACTGTCAACTATCAATAATAAACTGTCATTTGAGCAATTTTACCAAAACTCAAAACTACGTTACAAAATGGCATTTTACTACTATCAAACCTTCTTTAGAAGGCTCGAACTAGTGTAAAAACAGGGTTTGAAACCCGAAAAACATAAAAAAATGGATGACAAAAATTGGATCACAAAAAATGGATGACCACTTGGTTTGGTTGGTAAATGGATTACCCAGTAGAACTGAAGTATATTAGAGTTGGGATATTCGCGAGAATATTGAAATGGCCGCGAATATTGTCTTACTACTTTTGCAAACTGAGCGAACGTCAACTATCCTAATACGGTGAACTCTTAGTCAACAATACAGTAGTTTGAATGTTCGCACTGCGAACATTGCTCCCGAATATTCGAGCGAATATTCGGATTAGACAACCCTAGGTTGGATTGTAGAAAAACATTTTCAATAATAATTGTGTTCTTTACAAGACAAGTGTTGGTATTTTAAAAATAATAAAAAAAACGCGAATTAAAAAATGGGACAAAAGAGGACAAACGCCTTACTGTATCTGAACTCGTAAAATTTAAACTGGTAAAACATGAGACTCGTAAATCATAGAACTGGTAAAAAGGAGTTTCGAAAAACATAAAACTCTATAATCAATGAACTGGAGAATCGAGTTTTGAAAAACATGGAACTCGTAAAAACGAGTTTTGAAAACCATGGATTCTTCGTCCAACGCTGGCTCTTCATTACTTGAGTTGCCAAAAACGTCGATTTCATCTTCACGTTCGCTATCCATCTTTATTTGCCTGAAAAAGAACATTAATAAATAAAGCAGAAGCACATCAACAACAGCCATGAACCAAACAAACGTCCAATACAGGCAAATATGAATCACAGAGACTCCAGAAGATCGTTTTTTGAGCTACGAAAATGTGAGGAAACAAATTTACGAGTTCCATGTTTTTCAAAACTCGTTTTCGCGGGTTCCATGTTTTTCAAAACTTGTTTTTACGAATTATAATTTTACGAGTCTCATGTTTTACCAGTTTAAA
Source organism: Ditylenchus weischeri (assembly GCA_029231635.1). Classification (NCBI taxonomy): domain Eukaryota; kingdom Metazoa; phylum Nematoda; class Chromadorea; order Rhabditida; family Anguinidae; genus Ditylenchus; species Ditylenchus weischeri. The sequence goes on from JAMRYI010000625.1 coordinate 55,472, forward strand.
TTTTACGAGTTCAGCCCGCCTTACGTAAGGCGTTTGTCCCCCTTTTTCTTATTTGCAAAGGGGACAAACGCGCAAATATCTGCCCATTTCTTTGTCTAGTGTTGCATCAGAAAGATTTCTCCAAAGCGTCTCTGCTCTTTGCGAATTCTCTGCGCTCTGGTCTACCAAAAGAAGCAGCTGCTAATATTCTACTAATCAGAAGGGAGCTGGCGGACTCAGTTTTCGAGCAGGAAATGAACAAGAATACAGAGGATTATGAAGAAAATATTGATATTATAAATTAAAATTTGTTTTAAAATGGTTGTGTTGTGTTTCACTTTGGCTAATAATAAATTTTTATGAGTTACGGTCATTATCACCCTCAAACAATAGCCTATGTTCGGTGTAAATTTGATCGAAATTTTCGATTATTCGAGTCGATATTCGAATCGAGTCGATATTCGAAAAAAATCGAATATATTCAAATAATATTCGAAATCGAATATTCGAGTCGACAACCCTAGTAGGTACCCACCCCAACAGCTATCCACATCCAGAACCTGAAAATTCTTAATTTCAAGACAAATTCAATCAAACCATGGTATCCTCTTACCCAAAATCGTGCGCTGAACACGGTTTGATAACACCAAAACAGCGAATTCCTCACCCAAAACCTCGATATCAGAATAGTCACCTATTCTGGGTGGGCATTTTTTCAGAACTCGAAAGTCTGACTGTGTTTAGACATTCCAAACCAGTATCTTCAGTTCCCTTGAACCATTCCGTAGGAGGACGCAGGAGGAGATCACCTAGGAGAGGGGTACCCAAGAGGGAGGTACTCAGGATAGGGGATCCCAAGTCGGAACTACCAAGGTGGCGTTGATTAGATGAGGAGTACCCATGACTGAGTACCCAAGAGTGGGGTACGCCGAGAAGAGAATTCGCAGGTGGTGGTACTCAATTAGTGTTACTCAGCTGAAGAGTATCCATGTGAAAAGTACACAAGAGGTGGTACCTAGGTAGTGGTACTCAACTGAGAAGTACCCAGGAGAGAGCTACCCAAGTGGAGGTGCTCAGAGGGCGGTAAATAGGTGGTGTTACTCAGGTGAGGAGTACCCAGGAGGTTGGTAACCAAGAGTGGGTAACCAAGAGGGTGTACCCAAGAAAAGGGTACCCATGAGGGGGTGCCCAGGTAGGTTTATTCAGGTGGAGGTACTCAGGTGATGGTACTTAGGTGAGAAGCACCTATGTGGAGAGTACCCAGAAGCGGGGTACCAAAGTGGGGAGTACTCAGGATTGTCTACCCGGCAGAGGGACACCCAAGTGGGAGATATTCAGGATGGGCGTACACATGTGAGGGCACAAATTAGTAAGGGTAGTCTTACTCATAAAACGGACCTTGAGCGCAAAGTGCGCCCCGAAAAAGTGCGCCCCCATTGAAAGGTTAAATTCTTGTCAATATTTTCAAAAGCATTAGCGGTTTAATCAAAAGAATTATGTCTACTGAGAAGAAAAAAATGTTGGGGCGCACTTTTCGCGCAAGGTCCCATAAAACTCCTTAAATTTCTGCATTATACATGAAAATAATGGTTTAGCATGTTGTTTTCTTCAAGTATTTGTTTAATTTCGCATTTTCAGACTTAAATATAAGGAAATAACACCAAAAAGTTAGAAAATTTTGAATTCACGCAAAAATTTGGAAAATTTTAAATTTTGAGTTTGCGCTTTATTAAATTTTCAATTTTCAGCTGTCCAGAACACACGTTTAAGCCTGTCTTAATGCTTTCTGCCTACCCAACGTCTCACACATTACATAAAAAAAAGAAAATTGACTATGACTAGCCTCTACAAACCATCCTCAGTCACTCTGAAGTCTTTAAATACTCAGTTCTCTAATTTTTCTTGTCGCAGCTTTTTTCAATGCATATATAATCAAGATTATTGGCCTTCGAATGAATTTACATTACTAGGGCAAAAAGGTTGAAAACAAATTATATTAAGCAGTGAATAGTAGTCCAGAAGGTGGTTTTATGTTATTTTAAAAAAATCAGAGTACAGGGTGGGCTGGAGAATTGCCCTCATGCTGAGCAGATATCCACTTGAATGGGGTAAGGACTACCTGGTATACTAACGGGTGACCAAAAAGTTCGGGTTTGGCTTTTCAAAGCCTTATTTCAATCATTTTTATATTTAAAAATGTTATCAGCATTTAGCACTGTTCTTCCTTTCAAATGACATATCACAGGTTTATTTCACTCAACAAAGTGACCACCATTTGCATCAATACATAAACGAAGACGTTTTGGAAAGTTGTCAATAGCCTTCTGGATCATCGGAACCTGCGGAATTTCATCCCATTCTTCGTAAAATTATTCCTTTTTTTAGAATATGGAGTGCCAATCCATTACCCCTTGAGCTCAAGTTCATTGAGAGAACTCAGAAGCCGCAGCAAGTGATGGTCTGGGCAAGGGTTTCCTACGATGCCAAGAGTCCACTCATCTTTGTGCCGAATAAAGTGAAGGTGGACGGCCCAAAATACCGCCAGATGCTTGAAAGCAAGGTTCTCCCGTGCGCTGAAGAGAATATGGACGGCGAGTGGACCGTTCCAACAAGATGGAGCACCATCCGCAGGAGATGATCCAGAAGGCTATTGACAACTTTCCAAAACGTCTCCGTTTATGTATTGATGCAAATGGTGGTCACTTTGCCGAGTGATATAAACCTGTGATACGTTATTTGAAAGAGGAAGAACAGTGCTACAAAATTGTATTAACGTTTTTTAAATATAAAAATAATTAAATATAAGGCTTTGAAACACCGAAATTTTTGGTCACCCGTTATTTTCCTGTTCTGAAAATAGGTACTCATTCAGAGTGCGTAGCACTGGGTAGTATACCATGGTTTGATTTAATTTTTCTTACAATTCAAAATTTTTGGGTACTGGAGGTGAATACCTGTTGGGGTGGGTACCTAACTTCGAGGTAGACAGAAGAAGATAACTAGGTCAGACTTCTTAAATACCATGAATTCCTTTGTAGACGAAATATACCCTGAAAAACATACTCCAAATAACCCACCTGAAATAACCCGAGTTATTTGAGGAGGACGTTATTTGGGGATATTTACAAAAAAAAAGCGGGCACTTTTTCACTAAAAGCGGGCACTTTTTCCCCAAATGTGGGCATTTTTACGTATCGTTCAGTAAAAATACAGCCGCAAATTACCATCTCAGCATTGGGCGTTTGGTGGTTCAAGGGACAAATGTCCCAAAAACTACCAAACGTCTTAAGAAAACGCTAAGCTTTTAAAATTTTTAAATTCATTATTGTTTTGGCATGATCACGTGTGTTTATTACTGTTTTCGCTCTCTTAATTTTTTACCAGAAGTCTTTTTTTTTTGGTCTTTTAATGGAATTCACGTCTAAAAAAGTGTCGGTCACTAAAGTCAATAGTCTGCTGAAAGTGGATCACTATCTTCTTATCCTAATTGTTGATCGATCAAAAATTTAACTCTGGCCTTGATATTCTCTTTTTTAGCCGAAGTGTTTGCAGTACACTTCAATACGTCCTAACCAGTCTGAATCATAAAAGTATTTCCAAATGAAAAAGCACGCTGATCTTTATTTAACTTCAAACAAATAACAATTTTCAATAATGGGTTAAAGTTCTGGTCTCTCATTATTTCTTTGTTCGGCTCACAACATCAAAGCGTTAACAGCGGATGATAGAAGTAGGACCTGGCACCAAAGGAGTTCTCAACTGGAAAATAACATTCATAGCCATCATTTATCAGACACACTAAAGAAAAACTTGCGTTTTCATAAGCAGCAGAGAATTTCAACAACCTTATTCTTTCATCTAGCTGGAAGACGATAAAATTGGATTGTAAAGACGTGCTGCCAGGATCAATTTTGCGTGCTGACCAGTGTTTCTGCCCGGCAAAGATTTCACTCGGCGTAGTAGCATGATCTCAGTTTGTTGATTGGAAGGAGACGACATTCTTTGGCACGAATTTCCTTGTTGAGCTTGTAACGGCCGGTAACTTTTTTGAGCGTAGGAAGAGGATTCGGGCGAGTTTCAGCACTGAAAGTTAAAAAATAAGCGTTTTCAACAAATCCCAAAGTAAAGCATATGTCAAATTTGGTTGTGTGTACCTTTTTCTTCGAAGACGGGTGTATGTGGACTTTGGTTTCGCGTAGATCTGTTAGTCGCCGCAAGTTTTAAATAGAGGGGATCCTGAGTGTGACCTTCTGGTTCATTCGATCAAAGAGCGTTCGCAAGTATCTTGCGATCTTGCATGAAATCAGGGTCGTTTTGCTGTTTTCGCTGGATCTCATCACATTTTGACACATCCTCTGGCGCATTAATGTACATTCCCAGTTCATAGGCACGGATATTGGACTTGCAGCAACAAATCGGACAAGCATCGAATATAGAATCGTAATGTAGATCTATGACAGTATCCTGCAAGAGTAAAGCCACCATAAATGATCTTCCATTTTGCAGGGAATTGATAATGGCGTCCAGGTTGATGGCCAGTATATAAAGCGGTCGCACTGAAGAATTGAGTATTTTGTTGAAAACTTTGTAAAATTGATCAAACAAGGTTTGAACCCGACTTTCAAATCCAGAAAAAAATGAATATTTCGAATCAGAACTTTAAAACTGAGATTGCGGAAAGGCCGGCCAACTTACCGGGTTTGAAACTTCTTTAACAAGTAGAGATAAAAAAGTGTCGAAATTCTGTCCTAATTGGGAGCGCCCTAAATGGGCGTCGAATATCGTATTGTTATCTACTTTCAAAGATCTATTGCTCAAAGTGACAAGTTACTAGATTCATAGCTCGCTTACAATGGATGGAGAGGTCGAGTTCGTTTCAAATTTTAAACTTATACGGGATAGTGGGAAAGTTTATTTTATTCATGTACCTGACCTTGGAAAATAGGTCATAAAATTTTAAGATCAGTAAAGCGGCAAGCTGACTGAGCTTTAAAGCATCACCAAGACCTAGCACCTCCTGCAAAGCGCCTAATAAACCCTGAATCTCACTTTCTGTCTACCATTCAAAGATTTTCGATAACTTGTTGGAAAGCTGAAATTAAAAACTACATAGTTTGTTGATGGTAATTTCCCGATAACCGACAAGATACTCAACGGTGCCTGAGCTTTTCGTGTATAAAATCACCACTTAGCATTATCTACGAAAAACAAACTTTATCGACTCAAAAGCATATCATGTGGCTCAGAGGGTATGTTGGGAGCATGTGGGACCATCAGAGGGTATGTTGGGACCATGTCAGACCGTTAGAGGTTTTGTTGAGACCAAGGCTTTAGGCCTAAGTATTTCTCTGATAAGAACAAAAATGCTGTGTTTGTATTTAGCCGTCTGGCATGTAGCCGCAATTCCTATTTTTCAAATATTTACAGGTTGCTCAATGATAAATAGCGCTACAGTCACAAAAATTGACAAACCCAAACTCTGCTTTTTGACACAACAAAAAAGCGAAGTTTTTTAAATTTAAAGTGAAATAAAAAATTTTTGCTACGTGGCAGAACAAAATACCATTTATCCGGCGTGTTTTTATTTTTTATGGTCAAGTGAGATATTCGAGATTTTTGTTCGAGATATACGGAAGTACTTGTTAGTAATGCTCAGGCCCTGAGCCTGAGTAAAAATTATTATGGCGTTGGGGGCATATGACACTAGCGCCGGGGGGAGGGGTTATATGGCAGTAGCGCAGTTTATTGTATGTTTTGTAAAAACTGTTCGCTATTTTATCACACGTAGGGTCAAGCGTGGTCAGGGTAGCGTTTTGTTTAAAATTTCATGCATTTTATTTTTTAAAGGCTTGTTTTCAACACTTCAAAGGACCTTTGTATTTTTAGGTTCAAGCACTACCTGGTGCATTTTTTCCGCTTTTTCAAATAATGTAAATTGTTTTACAAACAAACGGCCAGAACACACGTAATTTTGAACATTCAGGAAAAACAACGTTTATAAAAAGAATGACACGTTTCTTTCTTTAGGCGAAAAATCTAGCAATTCATTATGATAAGTCCCTGCACATTATCTCATTAGAAAACTCGCATTCTCCTCTTTCTTTTAAACCCTAGTACGCGTATTATTTCTAATAAAATTTAAATTAAATTAATCTTTGCAACGAAGGCAGATAGTAGCTCGAAAAAGCACCAATCTTCAGAAAGTGATTCTTCCGTCAGGAAAATTATTGTTTTAATGTTTTTGCAGATTCGTAATCTGCATGAAATTCTGGACAAAACGCTACCCTGACCACGCTTGACCCTCTGCGTGCTAAAGAGTTCGACATTTATGCAAACTTTTATTCTAAGTGTATTGATTTTTGTGCTGTTTTTGCTGTACAGCACCAATGTCGAACCCTGCGACTTTAACAGCTGTAATTTTTGCATCGAAAACTGACAGGCAAGACAGAAAACGCCAAAAATGCTTCTTTCCGTGTATTTTGAGTGGCTGATGATTGAATGGAGGTGAATGTGTTTATTTCTCAATTTGCCTTCTTTTTCCTCAACATTATTCAACATTCTATCAACCAACAAACATGAATCAAGCACAATTTAAAAGAGAGCAAAAAGCCATTGCACTTTCATTCCTTCCGATCGAAGCAAGGTACAGCAATCGTAAATGGTGAACATCTCTGCTAGAATCTTGTGGTCCTGGACTATATCCCTGCTTGTGGTTGCTCTAGTGAGAGCTGATCTGACTCCTCATTTCCGAAAATGGCTAAATGGAAGGTATGGTGAGGAAATGAGTTCCAAGATGGAACGCTCTGGAACCTACAACCTGTATGGAGGTATGGGCAATGTTGTGTTTGAGCTTCTGTAAATTTTTATCGGGTTTCTTTTTAGGAAGTTTCGGAGGCAAGAAGAGCGACAATGACACTCTCACTCATCAGGTTCTCAATTTTTTATAGTGGCAAAGTTTTTAATTTTATTTTTTTTGGAATTATTTGTTCACATAGCATCAAGTTTAACTTTGGGTTCAAGAAAACTTAAAAACTTATTAGCGTGAATGCTGTAATTAGTGATCATGTCCTACTCTTTCAGTAATTCAGACGGTTAAAATTAACATTCTTGTCTATTGGAAGATTAAAAATTTATAACCATGGGCCATAATAGAGCCTTAACGCTACAGTCGAGTCCGAAATATCGCAAGGATTCTGATTTTGCCGATCGTTTTTCCAAAATCCTTTCAGGTTGCCGTAAAGACCCGCGGGTCTCGGTTATCCGACACCCCTTTTAAAAATCAGGTGTCGGATAACCGAAACCCGCGGGTCTTTACGGCAACCTGAAAGGATTTTGGAAAAACGATCGGCAAAATCAGTATCTTCGCGATATTTGGGACTAGACTGGCGAATCACATTTGGCAAAAGATTTCAAAAATAGAGCTAAAAAAAGTGTCTGACCCTAGGCGGGAACGAACTTGAGGGGGTGTCGGATACACGAGACTCGACTGTATGTGTTTTTTTGCTATTTTTGGCCTTTGTTCACATTTTATGCCTAAATCAAAGTAAATTGAATATATAAGGTCGTTTGGAAATTCAAAAAGTCATCGAAAACCAGTACAAAAAATATTAATTAAGGTAGCGGTAACAAACATCAGAAAAGCGTTATTTTTTCACACTTCTTTTTGTATTCAGCGTGAGAAAAAAAATTTATTGCAAAATCTGATATAATTAGGGTAGTCGAGTTGGTTGCCCATTTTCGGGTAATTGGATTCGAAACCCGTAAAATCTCGAGTTTTGAGTCCGGGTCTAAGTATCCGACGTAAAATTCGTGTGTTTGATTCGAAAATTTCGAGTTATCACCCAAAATCTGGGCATCTGACTAGAAAATGTTGGGTACTCAATAACCCTAAATAAAAGAGACCAATACTTTGCCGAGAAATACCAACACAATATCCAAATTGAAGGCAGTTGTGTTTGTGCACGGTACCACTCTGCGAGCCAGTGTGTTTGCAGCCCACAAGACATTCTTCATGGAGCGCGGCTACAGCGAGTCCGAGCTTTATGCTACCACCTATGCTGACGGTGGTCAGACACCCTTCTTCTCCAAGCCTATGTACTGTACGGATGTCAAGCAGATCCGCGAATTCATCACTGCTGTCTACGAGTGAGTGGATGTTTTAGGCAAATAGGAGTAATTTATGTACTCCTCAGGTACACCAATTCAACAGTGGACGTGGTCGCATACTCCATGGGAGTGGCCGTTTCCCGCAAAGCAATTCTGGGTGGACGGTGTGCTGAGACTGAAGACTACCTTGGTCGACCCATCACTAAGTATGTAGATGCATTTGTAGCAGTGGCTGGAGTGGCCTATGGTCTGGAACGGTGCCCACAGAACATGCAGGTATGGGCTAACTATTACTATTTAATTTTATAAAATAACTATACTTAGATTAGAATTGAGTGATCAACAAATAATTTTTGGTTTAAAAATGATTCACGATCGGCCTAAGTTGTGTATATTGAGAGTAGGGTTGGCCCCTCCCCGTGATATTTGATTCGGGTATGGATTTTAGAGAATTTTTGATGCGGGGAGGGACACGGGAACGGGGAAGGCAGTAAAAAATACAAGGCAGGCCAAAAAATTTTCTGCCATTCAGAAACATTTGGCTACGTAAATTTGGCGGGATTTTAAAATTAACTTGGCTAATAATGAGTTCCGGACTTCAAGGACATTGTCTCTTCCTTATCACGGCAATTTTGAAGGTTTGAATGCGCGCTGCACCACATAAATTTTGTCAATAATGTTTTGGAATTATTTTTTTGTTAGCATTTTAAATTTTAGGTTATATTCGATATCAATCACAAAACATACAGTGAAAGCTGTGGAACAGTGAAAGTCGGATAACTTTTTCATAGTCACACAACGTTGGGCTCAACTAATAGATGGTTCAAAATTTTAAACATATTTATTTTCGAATGTAACTAAACTGTTGCCCCTGAAGTCTGAATTCTTGCTTTTTTTCAAATTTCAAATAAAAAACTGAAATTTCAAATCGGGTAAGTTGCTCCAATTTTTTCATCGAAGGTGCCAAATCGGAGCAATTTGCTCGATTTTGATTAAAAAGGGGCAAAATTTCAGAAAAAGCGGCAAGTTTTTCAGTTCTTTATTTGAAATTTGAAAAAGGGCGGCCCCCGGCCGCCCGTCGGGAAAAGTTGGCGATTTAAAAGCGCCGGCGGCAAAATTTCGAAAATGACGGAGGCGACCGCGCTCATTTTTAAAAACCCCGGCGGAGGCGGCGACGCTTTTTTTGGTGGAACGCACAAGTATGGTCGTAAGTGTACCTGGTCGTAGATCAGTCGCTGCACATGTATCTATATTTTCAGTTTAAAAAATAACACTTTCGCTGCTTTTTATTACACTTTTATGCAAAAATACCTAAAATATCGATTTCCATCGGAAAAATCTGAACTCGGAAAAACTCGGAAAAAAACAACCCTCGATATAATGGCCCCCTTGGGACCGGCCATAGAGGGCCGTTTATATCGAGGGGCCGTTATAATGGAGGGCCGTTTATCAAGTTTTTCTTGACAAAATTGTCATAGGGGCCGTTATATCGAGGTTTGACCTTTTTACCTGCAGAACTAAACTACTAATGGGATGAACTTTTTTTAATACCATTTTTCTCTAATAAAATCGACACCCACTATTTTGCAGATCGATTGCAAGGAGGTTGATTGGGCGATCTCTCACTAATAAATAATAAAAAAGCGTATAGTAGTCTAAGTAGCTTATTAAAAGGAGCATCGGAAGCCGCAAAAGTTAACAGTGGATTCTTTAATGGATTTACAGTCGAGGAATATTCTTTCTCGACTTTAACTATTTTGTGTCAATTTTTTTCGAATTAAAAACAAAAAAACTAGCCTTTTGCTATGTAAAATTCTGTGACGGAAAGCTTTACCAGTGGTACTGAGCCATGCAAAAACGTTTAAAATTCCAAAATGTTTTCGGGTGTAACATGTTTTTCACATTTTCGGATCGTTTGAAAAACCGTGTAACGAAATCGAATAACGTTGGTTTTCGGTCGATTAGAGTACCCTAATTAGGGGATAAATAATTAAGTTTGAACCTAATTAAGTTTGAAAAAAATTCTAAATTTGTTTAGGGATCAAGTAAGGCTAACTTCCGGAACACCCACCCCTGCATTTTTTCTTGGCCTTCCAAGCTGATTTTTTTCGGAATTTTTTTATTTTGCTTTTTTCTGGAGTTTTAACTTTTTTTATAAACTTAAGAAAGAAAGTTAAATAACAATTTTTGGCTAAACTGGGTTATTCTGAGTTCTCCGAAAACACTCTAAAATAATGTTTTTTCGGTGTTTTAGAACTTTTAGCGTGTAGAAAACATGTTTTTAGGGCGGGCCGACCATTTTGAAAAAAAATTTTTTTTATTAAAAATTTGACTTTTTGCCTTGCGGGACCAAGGTAAACCTTTGCGCGCACCCACATACCTCAGACACAAATCACTCGAAAGTGACTCTGGATGCATAAAAAAGCATGCATACCAGAGTTTATTTACGTAAAAGTTCTAAAACTCCGAAAAAAACATCATTTTAGGGTGTTTTCGGAGGACTCCGAATAACCCAGTCCGGCCCAATTTTCAACACAAAAAAGCTTGTCGGACCAAGGAAAACCGGTGGGATGGGTGTTCTACAATTGACTGGGGTTGGTGTCCCACAACTGCTCCGAAAATATTTTTATACCATTAAAAAAAGCCCATAACAACATCAGTTTTCGTGCATCTTACGTACCAAATTTACTTACTAGGCTTGCAACAAAATCAATGGTATGGCTTGCAATTCGGAGTTTCTTCGAGACGTCAACTCCAAAACGTCCAGCTATGAGGGCAATGCCACCTATGCCATCTACAGCAAGGACGACTTCCTGGTGGGCCAGAACTGTTGTGACCATCCCTGCTCCGAGCTCAAGAATGCCAACTTGACAGTGATCCGCCAGAAATTTGACCACATCACTGTGTTCACTCAGACCAAGGAGATCCAATATGCATTGGTCAGCCACAGTCCAGTGGACATTTGAATGGGGGCAGGCAAATTGATAAAGAAAGAATTGAAAGAATTACGTGATTAAAATTATATTAATGTGTGTTGTCAGCCGAATGAATGTGTAATAAATAATAAAAAAAGATATTTACATGGGAGTCTCCGGCACTCCGGCTAATAAGCCACCATGGTAAATTATTTTTCGATCCCGCAAATATCGGAAAAACTTTTAAGTTGATCTCGAGATCTTTGGGTTCTTAACCCTCAAACTACTAAGTGGGTCCTTTCGATCCATGTAAATTTTCGTAATTTTTTTAAAGTGCACTTTTTACTCATTTTAGTTTGGAAAAGAATTAAAAGTTGCCCATTGCATTTTTCCCTTTAATTTTTTATCCTTTTTTTACACAATTGAAGTTGGTGCTTCTACAGCGCTCTCTTTTTCGGAGGTAAAATATTTTATTTTGACGTAAAACTTTTTTCTCTGTCCGTTGTTTAATAAGATTAGCAACAAGTCCAAGAAGAGCACGTCAGTTGAGAGAAAGTACTCCAGCAGTCAGCTTACAAGCGACTCAGACGAACTTTTTTAAATGGTGAACCCAACCTCTGAAGAGGAAGATGAAGTCAACAAATATCTAGCAAAAGAGTTTATATCGGTCCCACAAGACTTAGGAGAGTTTTGGAAATCTCAATCAGAATACTTCAACTCGATGAGCAAAATCACTAGATCTATTCTTCCTATTGCTAGTCATACATCAGAAAATGAGCGCTACTTTTCTAAACTTGCCAGAATTCTGACAGACCATCGCCAACACCTCTCTGCTACTTCAGTATATAATACAGTCAAACTTCCCTAACACGTACCCCCTATAACGCGTACACTTCCCCAACACGTACACATTTTTTTGATTTGGTTGGATTTACCTTACCAAAAATGTCTATACACGTACCCTCTATAACACGTACCTTCCCTAACACGTACACCTGAGCCCGGTCCCCAGGGGGTACGTGTTAAGGAAATTTGACTGTACCCTTATTGCACATTAACTAACAGATTAAAACGCTTCTCTCTAAATAATCATTATAGCAAAACAAATGTATTTGTTTTGAAAAAATTAATTATAGCAATAAAATATTGATAAGAAAAACTTAAATTCAGAAATTTCGGATTACATTAGATAGACTGGGCCGGGCCTAAAAGTTCTAGGCCCGACCCGGAAGGGTGTCGGCCCGTGCCCAGCCCTGGCAGCGACAGATTGAGACAATTCAAATTGAAACAAAATCATTAGTAATATGAAGGCAAATATTTCAAATATTTGCCGAATATTACTAATGATTTTGTCTCAATCTGTCGCTGCCCTTAAAATGCAAAAATTTGGATATTTTGTCAAAAAAATTTGAAAAATTAACATCGTGAACAGGTCGGCGTTAGAGTTGGCGTAAAGGGTGCTTACGATGCCAAATTACGCCAACGCCGACATCGTGAACCAGCCAAGATAATCAATGGTGTGATCACTTTAAAAAAGTATACAAAACTAAAGGGAAAATGCAATGGGGCCTTTTAGCAAAATGGGGCAACTTTTAAGATTCTTTCTTTTAATTTTTTCCTATATGGCAAGTAATAATACCTCATTTGAAAGCTTACCGTATAACCTCTATTAATCACCCCCCCCCCTCTAATAATCCCACCCCTGACTTTATAGACCTATATCTCAGCCTAAACTAAATATTTTACAAATCTGTTTTTTGCGTTTTCTTAACTGCCATGAGCTCTACCGGTTCCGCTTTTTCGATTTTAGATTTTCACCCGAAAATCTTGAGATCGACCCAAAATTTTTCCGATTTTGGGAGGGTTGAAAAATAATCCCCCCGGGGGGATTAAAAGAGGTTATACGGTACTTACTGCTGTATTCATCAACGTAATTATTTGATCTAAAAACTTTATGAGCCACGGCTTTTCAAAAGACGCAATTTTGTTCAGTTCGTGCTGTAAATCTGGGTATCGGCTGAAATCCGGGCACCTGTTTCTAGCACTTATTAATATCCTCAGCCCGGTGCCCTAGCGAAATGTGATAACTTAGACATCGGCACCTGAAAAATTAATTGGGAATGAAAAATTAGTCATTTAAGCCTTTCTACATAATCGCACCGAAGCAATTATACCGTGAAAGTCTCTCGTAAATTAACACGACAACAAGCCAGTGCTGCTATGTAGAAAGGATCGTGAAGAGAGCGCTGTACGAGCGTCCTCATAAAAAACGCCCCACCCAAGTCCCTTATCAAATGATAATCTGGTACATTGGCCCTACCGGAATATCTCGTCGCCACAGGTTCCTGTTCCCGTGTTAATAATTGCTATAAACAGATACCAGGATTTTAGCCGATGCCGAGATTCACAGCACTGGTTTGAATATAGGAACTTGTTAAAAAAAGTTACTTCTTCCAAAGACCGAAATCTTTAGATGTGCAAAATCTTTTGCAGGAGTTCGAGACCTAGTTAGAAAGATGAGATCGCAGTTGTATTTTTGCGACAATCATTTTAATAAACGTAATCATTTTAAAGTTTAAAAGTTTTTAGCGCGAAACTATTGAGAAATTTCACTTAACGATTTAAAAATATAGGATTTTGAAATTGGGACTTAAACGTGGGTGCCCAAATGCAGGGGACCAAATGCGTGGATGCCGTAAGGAAATACAGGGTGGCCCAAGAAATTCCCCTGATTTAAAAAGCTCATATCTTTTTGTAGGAGCCACATTTTAAAATTCTGTTTTTACAGATAGTCTTAGAATCCTGTAGGATTTATTATTTTGCTAAATCCACGAAAAAATTTTTCTTGACCAAATTTGCCTTGGTCCCCCCTGTTGTCCAGAAAATACCGATTTTTACACTTTTCGGACTATTTTCTAATCAACCTCTGGGGTGTCGAATTATTAGAGACTGTCGAGCTAATGGAGACTGTCGAGCTATTAGAGAAAATACGGTAACCTCGTAATAGGCCTAAGAAGCAGAGTTAGAAAAAAGTCAAATAGCCACCTAACGGTTTGAGCTTTGAAGTCAAGTAAATCATCGAATGTGTTCATAGAAAGCAGAATTTTATGATGTTACGACAACAAAATTGGACAATAATGATATATTTTTTATTGAAATCACACAGTTGTTGCAGCTATTTGCTGGATATTCATTGACAATGAGGCAGGCGCTGGGTCATCTAGATAACTGAAACATTGTAAGACTATTGGATTTGCGGCTGATATTTTCAAAGATTTTTTTCATACTTCATACATATTTTTTAAGTATTTTTCCTAATCAATTATTTTTCTCTCAAAATCATAGCCATCTAAAACTTAATTATATTGTTGTACCAAAAAAATATCTATATAGAAAATATCAGCCATTTGTTCTCTAAAAACCAACCACAATTGTAGGCTTGCATAAAAGCATTCTGCCAATTAGATGGACTGCTAGTAGTGGTCATATTCCAGGGAATTATGTTGTTGGAGAGTCGCTTCAACTGGTCCACATCCACGCCGTTGAGTGCCACAAAAGTGAGTCGACCTCGAGATGCTAGTGCCACCGAGTCATTGATTGCGTGAGTGACATCTGTTGGATGGGCGCGAGATGTGAACACAATGTAGGCATTAGGTTGAGTGCTGTTATTGGGATACTTCTCGTTCAGGTCTCGCAGCAGACTAGAAATTTCGGTATGGATTATACCAGTGTTTTGCTGAGGATGATTTTTTGACTTGTGAGAATGACAAATGTCCTCACAGGATCGCAAAGGACTACAGACAAATCTCAATAAACCGACAGCCCAATAACCCGTCAGAGGTATTAACACCTTTTTTCACTTATTTACCATCCACATGCAGGGATAGACCGATTTAATTGTTTGAAGTCACATTTTCGATTCTGGCTTGAAACTTTTACTTGATTTTTCACTCATTTATTTTTGTTCAGGGATATTCACATATACTCGCCTGCATTTGTTTTGCTCATACCTATGAGAGCGGAATTAAAAAACCCTTGCGAGTTGAACTTTGCGAGTTGACCCTCGTCCGGTTTTTTAGCCACAAACTTTAAGAAGAATCATCAAAACTTTAGTTAATACCTACTATAATTTTTTCGGGGCACAAAAATTGTAAAAAATGATCTAGCACAAGGAGATTTAAGTGTAACTCACGTGGACAGTGATGGCGACTTCCTTTGTTGGCTAACAGTAGTGATAGTGTTAACCATGTCTTCACTTGAATTGATCCTGCCAAAGGAGTGAGAAGAGACAAACTTGGCGTATGCACTGATGCCTAGGCGCTCAAAATGATTCCAATTGCTGGTGGAGAATAGTTGGTTGACCAGAAAGTTCTTCTCCATCTAGAAATAGTTAGAACTATGGTGATTGATTAATGTTTGGATAGTTAAAGGAGAACCTGGAATTCAGCGGCAGTAAGGTTGTTAGAGGCATCAATGGCTACAACTATTTGGCGTTTGGATGTAGGGCATGGAATAAATGTATCCCGCACCGGAAGAGCACCACCTGAAAATAAAGACGTAGAGCAGGGACCAAAACTCAACATACCATATTCTCTCTAATAGAGGGGTATGCCCTTCTATTTTTCAACCTCCCTCGACCCCTGCCCTTCTAATAGAGAGTGCCCTTCTATTTTTCGACATATTGGCATGGACAAAGCTTTTTTCTGCTGCAAAAAGACTTTTTTTGCTGCAAATATTTTTGATGCAAAAAGACTTTTTTTTGCATCAAAATATCAACATACGGTATTGACATTTCTCCTTGCATCTGCTCATTTGTTAACATTTTTGTGGCAATCTTTGTTTTGTATTTCTGGTCTACTCTATGGGAAATAACTGAACTTTTTTATTCAACAACTGTCTTTCAACAACTGTAAATTGACTGACCAAGGACAAGATCGCTGATCTTGATGGGAGATTCTGCCGCACCCGCCTTATTCTCCAGATTTGGCTCTTCGGATTTTCACCTGTTCTTGTCAATGCAAAACTATCAGAGAGAAACAACGTTGAACAAGTGAAAGCGGATTTGCAAGCGTTCTTTGAGTCAAAGCCAGCGAATTTCTTTGCTAGAGGAATTGCAAAATTGCCAGAAAGATGGGAAAAAGTTATTGATGCGGAAGGATCCTATTTTGTTGAATGATTTGTTTATTGTTGAATAAAGTTCAGTTATTTCCCATAGAGTAGACTCAGGGCTACAAAACAAAAAAAAGATTGCCACAAAATGTTAACAAATGAGCGAGATACAAGGATTTGAAATTTTGTGTCAATACTTTCCGTATGACCTGATATTTGCAGCAAAAAAAGTCTTTTTGCAGCAAAAAAAAGTCTTTTAGCAGCAAAAAAAAGTCTTTTTGCAGCAGAAAAAAGCTTTGTCCTATTGGCATGTCCAAAATCAATTTTAGCAACATTCCTAACAGGGTACCGAAACAACCATTACATGCAAGTACATCCGACAAAAATTTTTACACAATAAACAATCAATTTAACACTCCAACGAATCATAACTCTTATTTAACACCAGAACGATTGGTTGTTCTGACTCAGAATTTCACGCTGAACACGATGATGTTTTTGGTTTGAAAAATTGTAGACAAAAAAGTTCGGCTAGAGCCCTCTGAAAATTTGAAGTCATTAAATTTTTTTTCTTGGCACGAATAGTCATAACTTTTTATATACTGAAGATTTTTTTAAGCTGTAAATTGCATCTTGTAGAAAAGAGTTGTAGTCTTTTGAGCAGTTATTTGCCTGTGTGTCGCAGCAGTTTACTGCCGCGAAATCCCAAAGATCGTAGTGTCAGCCATTTGATAAGGACACATCTTCAAATGGCTTTCACACTAGACCTACTGAGTGTGGATAGGGTACGGTTGTGTAGGAACTTTCATGGAGATTAAGAATCTGCAGAGAAAATAATCAAAAGATTTTTCCTTGCAAAGTTATGGCTTCTGAAAGTTAGGTCACTATACTTGGCCTTAAGGTTCTAAAAAATTCGATATTCAAATATAGCTTGATAGCAAAAACAGCGTCATTAATTGCTTCAAGGATAACTTGCCGATGCCGTATGGTCAAACAAAGCTTCATTTGGCCATTTGGAAATGAGAAAGAAATTTCTCAGCTGATCTGAAGCAGGGGAAGACAATCATTTAACACGAGAACGGTTGGTTGTGATTTCTGTCGATTCTGACTCAGAATTTCACGCTGAACACGATGATGTTTTTGAAAAAATGTTTTCAAAAGATTTTTCCTTGCAAAGTTATGGCTTCTGAAAGTTAGGTTACTATACTTGGCCTTCACTTCAGTGCAAACAGACATTTTTTGAAATAAAACACCGGATTCGTGTTCAGCATGACTGATTTTTACTCAAACATTGCTCTTACGAGGGCGGCGGTCTTTTCGTCACCGGTCATTTCGTCCCCCGGTCATTTCGTTCCCAAAAGCCGCTAATTTAATTTTTTTCTGTAGCCGTTCCATGTGCTGTCTTGTAGGGAATCTATATCGATTCAACGACTGGTACATATGAATGGGCAAGCCTTACAAAGAGAATCCAAAGTTGATTAAAAAGAAGAGGCACAACATCGAACGTTCCGTCACAACGATTATGATTATATTTTTTTAGCGAAGTTATGACCTTTGAGCTGCTGCCATCCAACAGAGGAAAAGAGCTCCTGAAAGATATAGCTGGCCAAATGTATTGGAAAAAAGATAGCTATGGAGCACAATCACCTGCCAGATTATAATCGTGTTGAGCTCAAACGATTGCAAAAAGAAGAGGAATCAAACGAGTAGCGTTACCAGCCAAGCCACTTATCCGTCGTTCACTTCTTGCGCATACAATTCGTCGAAGACGCCATGTTGCCAATATGGAACCGACTAACCCGAAAACACTTCATGACCTCGTGGTAATTTTTTTAATCCAGTAATTTTTTATTACAATATTGTTTTCTAATAGATTCCTGATGAGTACAAGCTTTGCAGTAAAGAAGTCTTCTTGAAATTAGATGGGTGGAATAGCGATGAAAGAGTGCTGATTTTCTCAACCAATCGCTGCCTGGACTTGTTGGTTGACATCAACAAATGGGGTTGTGACGGAACGTTCGATGTTGTGCCTCTTCTTTTTAATCAACTTTGGATTCTCTTTGTAAGGCTTGCCCATTCATATGTACCAGTCGTTTTCTGTCTGCTCAATCGTCGGTTACAATCGTCTTATGAGTTTGTCCTCAAACGCCTGGTGGAATTGCGACCAAAATTATCTCCAAAGAGCGTAGCTGTGGACTTCGGAAAAGCAGAATTCAATGTTTTTTCAGGTACATCCCGTTTCATTATGAGTCTTCAGTTAAATTTTTGTTGTTCAAGAGTATTTTTCCAAAAATTGCAATTCGTGCATGTTTCTTTCATCTTCAGAAGTGAATTGTCAGAAATGTGGCAGAGAAAGGAAACAAGATGCTCTACGACACCAGTTCTGACTTGGTGAACATGATACCAGCTCTAGCTTTCGTTCCAATAAAGTTTATTCTAAAGTTTTGAATTGGCGGTTTTTGTGAACGAAATGACCGGGGACGAAATGACCGGGGGACGAAATGACCGGGGACGAAATGATCGGGGACGAAATGACCGGGGACGAAAAGACCTAGTGCCCTCTTACGATAAGTAGATCAGTGTCAAATTTCAAATTCCTCTCGAGACATAAAATTATTTGAATATCGAATTTTTTAGAAGCTCAAGGCCAAGTATAGTGACCTAACTTTCAGATGCCATAACTTTGCAAGGAAAAACCTTTTCATTATTTTCTCTGCAGATTCGTAATCTCCATGAAACTTTATACACAGAACTACCCTATCCACACTCAGTAGGTCTAGTGTGAAAGCCATTTGAAGATGTGTCCTTATCAAATGGCTGACACTACGATCTTTGGGATTTCGCGGCAGTAAACTGCTGCGACACACAGGCAAATAACTGCTCAAAAGACTACAACTCTTTTCTACAAGATGCAATTTACAGCTTAAAAAAATCTTCAGTATATAAAAAGTTATGACTATTCGTGCCAAGAAAAAAAATTTAATGACTTCAAATTTTCAGAGGGCTCTAGCCGAACTTTTTTGTCTACAATTTTTCAAACCAAAAACATCATCGTGTTCAGCGTGAAATTCTGAGTCAGAATCGACAGAAATCACAACCAACCGTTCTCGTGTTAAATGATTGTCTTCCCCTGCTTCAGATCAGCTGAGAAATTTCTTTCTCATTTCCAAATGGCCAAATGAAGCTTTGTTTGACCATACGGCATCGGCAAGTTATCCTTGAAGCAATTAATGACGCTGTTTTTCATCTGTGCATTAGTAAATAAAGACCCCATTGAAAGACATCTTAATTAGCTCCTTTTGCAAAACTTCGACGCGTTAACTATCCACTACAAGTAAGAAGCCATCGAAGCTACTTTGGATGACCACCATAGAATTGAGTATTTAGCCTTGAACAGAGAATTCCAGCAAACATCCGGTGTCATAATAATCAGAGAGTGGTCAAAAATTTTATTAGCTCGTTAGTTAAAGATAAACCTAAAGAAAGGTGCAGATAAAACGTCTAGGGTGCCCACCTTTTGTAACCTCCTCGACCCTGCCTTTCTATTAGAGAGTGCTCTTCTATAAGACAGAATACGGTATTCTGACAATCAAAATAAAGCCTTTACAGCAAAATTTGGATGCAGTCGACTCCCGATTAACCGTCACCCCAGTGAACTGCCACCTGGGTGAAATTTGGCTGGCCAACAAAGGCCAACTGATACTCAAAAACGGCCACCAAACCGGCGTCCTCGGGGTGGATTCGACTGTATAACTGAAACGTCTTGGCTAACGTCTGTAATTTGCCAGCTTTTTTCTGAAATTTCACGACTTTTTGAAGAATTCCCTTGAATTTTGCAACAAAAAGTCTTAATTTTGCTCAAAAAATTGTTTCGCGTTTATTTTAAAACTTTCTTTTTAAAAAGTTCTAAAAATTTAGAGGGGGTGCACATCGAGGACACGACCCCTTAAATAACCCCAGCCCCGCCATCCCGCCCCATCTCAAATAACCCACCTGAAATAACCATCGCTCAATAACGTTTCTGAAGGGACCGACACTGAAGAGACGTTATTGAGAGGGGACGTTAATAGGAGAGACGTTATTGAGAGAGCAATTTGCTTAATACTTTTGACCGGACGTTATTCGAGATCGTAACCTTATGCGAAAAAGCCAATCTTCCGAAATATTATATTAAGTTTTCTATAAAATAGTTTTGTTTGACCAGCAGTATTTCACTATTTGCGTCTTGAATTTTTAATTTTCAAATCTCAGTTTAGTCTCAGTATCTTTAGAAAATCTACAACATGAACACTCTATCGCTTGTGATGAAGACTCAACCGGGAAGACGTAGGCACCCTCCAGAAAATTATAGTTCTCTCCAGGTGGATCGGGTACTTTCTGGATGGATTTGGTACCTTTTAGTAGCTTTGAATACCTTCAAGATAGATTAGGTAAATTCTGGATGATTTAGGTAGACTCCCGATGATTTTAGCACCCACATGTGAACTGTTTACCCTTCAGGTGATTTGGGTGCAATCCAGGTGGATTAGGTACTCCAGGTGATCTCAATACCAATATGTGAATCCGTTCCTTCTAAGCAGCAGAACCGGAAAGAGAAAGAAGAATTATGAAAGTTTCATAATTCATAGTTCATATTCATACAAAAACGATAATCAAACCGTTAAAAATAGGCATAATTTGTGAAAAAATTGGAAAATTTTTTTCGTCCTGAGATTAAGGGGTCAGAGTGAGGGTTTGGAGAGTGAGAAAGTGCTCAAAATCCGAACCCTCACTCGAATCCTCACTCTTCCAAACCCTCACTCGGCTTATGGGGACAGCTGAGGGTTCGGAGTGAGGATACGGATCTGAGTGAAAAGTCTGAGTTTGGAATTTCGGTGTCCACAATGGACAGTGAGGGTTTGAACTCGAAACCTCGGATTGAGGGTTCGGATCGGTCATTGGGGATGCGGCTTCACTTCAACTGCTACAATTTTTATCCTGACGCGAAATTGAGAAAAAAAAATTAGGTGGTATATAAAAGCAATATTATTGCTATTTTCAGATCATTTCTCGCTTCTTTGCTGTGTCAGTTAGTTGCTTCTCCGTCTCTCGTCTACTTCGTTCCAGTCTCAACAATCATGCCTGGTGCAAATGCTCAAAAAAATCGTTCCGAATATTGTGATGCTTCGCTCAAGACCGATTTGGGCTCAGTTCTGTACGCCTACATGCTCAGCGCTAAGCATCGGCTGGGCCAAATAAGTCCATCCGATGAAGGTCTGAAAGGTAACGACTTTTCGGTTGAGTGTTTATTCTTCTTCTTGACATGTACTCTTGCAGATGCTGCACGATCTGTCTCCGAATACGCTGAGAAATCTCTTGCTATTGAGGCGCCTTCTACGAAAAATCAAGCTG
The DNA here is from genome assembly GCA_029231635.1 of Ditylenchus weischeri. Classification (NCBI taxonomy): domain Eukaryota; kingdom Metazoa; phylum Nematoda; class Chromadorea; order Rhabditida; family Anguinidae; genus Ditylenchus; species Ditylenchus weischeri. The sequence continues at coordinate 76,972 of JAMRYI010000625.1, forward strand.
TGAAGAGCAAAGATCAAGTCGTTGAGATGGATTTCCAGCCTGGTACGGTCACGTCACAATTTCAATGTTTATTCCGATCTTACTTTTTTCAGATGCTCGTGCCAGTTCCTCTGAATACGCTGAGAAATCCCTTGCTACTGAGCTGCTTTCCACAAACAATCAAGCTGTGAATAGCAAAGATCAAGTCGTTGAGATGGATTTTCAGCCCGGTATGTTCAGTTCGTGGCTTCCATGTTATTTCAAGCTTATTTATTTAGATTCTCATGCCAGTGCCTCTGAATACGTATACAAAGGATTAGCTGCTGTCTCAGCTCAGAAGAAACGAGCCAAGGAATCTGCGGCCAGTGCGAGTGCTCCTCCCAGTCAGAACGTCGTCTTTGGAAATGTAGGCTCCCCTATCCTTTCCCAGTTACTTTATCGGTTAATCCCTCTTTTTTAGCCAATTTCTGCTGAAGTTCTCGTTCGTCGAAGCCAGCAAGTGCCTAGCGGTGGACAAGTGATGCCTACTCTTGCTAATGGACATCTCTTCCTGGTGCCTGCTGGAAATGATGGTCTTCAAACAGCTTTGCCGTCAGCCTTTGATGAGATGGTGAGTTATTTTACTGTTAATTAAGATCCCCACATGTATTTTAGGCCATTGCAAATATTCCGAATAGTGCTGCTCAAATGAACTTTGTACATCAGTGCCTTGCCAAGATGAAGCTTTTCCTGGGTACTGAGTTTGCTAAATTCGAAAGATTCTACAATGAGGTTAGTTACTAGCGTGGTTATTGACTCGCAACTTAATACCTGGCTTTATAGCATGTCGGCCATACTGAAGAAGACGGTGACCTGAAGACGGCGCTGCATAATCAGTCAAATTCCGATCTCATCACTGCAGTCAAATTCCTTCGTGGTCTGAAGCAAGGACTCTTGGATAGTGATCTCATCAGTTGTGTCGAAGATTCGGATTCTGATCTCAAAACTGCAGTGGAGCGGAACAGCATGCTGAAGACGGCCGTTGAACAAACTGACTGAGGAGGAAAATTCGCAAAGAAATATCGAAAATCTTCTGTGTAAACATTTGTCTGTATTGGCGTGTGTGATAAATAAATATTGTGTTGAGAAGCTTTTTAAATGTATGTTTTCTTATTGTATATCATAAATATCAAAGCAAGTAAAAGCTAATTTATAAAAATTTAAATGGTATTTATTTAATCAATAAAAATCAATGAGATCTTCGATAAAATTTTCATCCATAATAATTTTAATGGTCTTTTATTGATTTTTATTGATTCCCAAAGATGCCTGTCAAAGCTGTCAATAATCTTTCTATGTCCTGTGTCGCGAGCGGCCACGGCCACCAGCTCGTGAATTGGAAAGGGGAATGGAGGGGATACTTGATCCCACTCCCTTTGATCCGCAGGGAATCGCCTTAACCAATAGGCCACCAAACCCCAGACTGGGAAAGTGAAGAATTTTGTAGACATCACTTGCGTCGAAGACGCAACACCTGTTCTTATTATTTTTTACTTCTACTGCTTTTAAAGTGCAAGATAATCTCGAATTATATCAAATCGTCATCTTTATATAGTATTTGGGTCGGGGAGGGTGTGTGTGTTACGCTAATTAAGGGTCCCCTTGAGGGAAATTAATCTTTTTTCTGTGAAATATTTTAATGGGCGAGTTTGTATCACTGGAAAGACCTTTGCGTTTAGATTTGTTTTGCTGTGAAAATTTTTGAAATTTTCATGGTTGAACTTGAAAGTTGGGGTTTTATGGGAAAATCGGAGCTAAAAACTTTGCACGATACGGAAAAATGCCTCTTTGGCGAAAAGTGCCCTTTTAGTGAAAAGTGCTCCCTTTGTGAAAAAGCGCTGTCTTTTGTAAAAAGCACACCGTTTTGGGAAAATCACTAATTTTTAAGAAAAAGCATCCCTTTTTGGAAAATATGCAAATTTGTAAGAATTTTGTCCTGTTTGAGGGACACTTTTTCATAAAAGGGGGCACTTTTTCACAAAAGGGGGCACTTTTTCATAAAAAGGACTTTTGCCTTTTGAATAAAAACGAAAAAAAGGGCACTTTTTCACAAAAGGGGGCACTTTTTCGCCAAAGGAGGCATTTTTCCGTTTTATCCAAAAACTTTTGTGAACAAAAACTTTTTTGAATTGCCGCCAAATTTGGGTTTTTGGGTTTACGGCCCGATTGGCATTGTAGCAGGTTGGCAAGGAGCTTTTAGGCCACCTCTCAAGCTCTCTGCGTTTTGAAAATGAGGTGGTTGAGAGGTGGCCTGGCAGGTACACCCGAAAGCCACCTCATTTTAAGCAATTTTGGAGGCCACCTGAGGTGGCTTTTTGCAAGCTCGGGGTGGCTTTTGTCTGTATTTCAACTAACGATATATGTTTGCAACAAAGCATATTTTGTACTCTCATTGAACATTAAGCGGTATGACTTTTCATAACTCGCCATTCATTTTCTTTTTGAATTTTAGTTTACTTTTTATAGGGTTGTCCAAAAATGTCTAAAACTTTTTTCGCATGCTTCGCTCTTTGGTTTTTATTTGATGTTGATTGACTATATCTTATTTTGAATGACTGAAACTAAGCTATGAAACTGTACCAACAGAATTTTTTCCTCCTCAAGACCGAGGCGAGAAAGAACTCTAGCACTTTCGGACCAGTCTGTATCTTATTTGCGTTATATGTTCACATTTTAGGATTAATATTCAATAGTCAATTGTATTACTGAACAAAATGGAAACACATGCGTTTGAATTTAGGAAACGGAAGAAATTTTGCTTCACTACTGTTTGTTCTGTACCACTTGTCATTCTTGAAGTAAATAATGCCAGGGTAAAGATAACCTTTTTCACCAAAAATAGAAATTTCGTCGCAACGTCCAGTTAAATTTGCTGAATCTCTAGCCTGAATTTGTTTGTTCAAAAGCAGTAAAAACACTTAAATAATAACTGCTCACGTTGCCGAATTGACAAGTCAGAGCACAACACTCGCCTGCGGGTTGAATTTTGGACCAGCTACAATGACACGATAGGCAAGCGAATTACTGAGCATTATATCCGAAACAACCTTGGTGACAACGTTCTAAAACACTGCTCAGATGCAAAACAAGCTATTCAAAATCTCCACGCTTTTATGATCATGGCTAGGTATGAATCTTAAGAAAAAAAAGAGCCTGGTGTATGGAATATGTTTCAGAAGAAATAATGAATTGAGAGCGAGGTTTGGAACTGGGATGACTATTCCTGGTGATACCAGATGGATGAGCAGAAGGGGAGTACTAAGGTGGTGTTAATTAGATAAGGAGTAGCCATGAAAGAGGTGTTAATTAGATAAGGAGTAGCCATGAAAGAGTACCCAAAAGTGGGGTACCCACAGAGGGCTCTAGCCGAACTTTTTTGTCTACAATTTTTCAAACCAAAAACATCATCGTGTTCAGCGTGAAATTCTGAGTCAGAATCGACAGAAATCACAACCAACCGTTCTCGTGTTAAATGATTGTCTTCCCCTGCTTCAGATCAGCTGAGAAATTTCTTTCTCATTTCCAAATGGCCAAATGAAGCTTTGTTTGACCATACGGCATCGGCAAGTTATCCTTGAAGCAATTAATGACGCTGTTTTTCATCTGTGCATTAGTAAATAAAGACCCCATTGAAAGACATCTTAATTAGCTCCTTTTGCAAAACTTCGACGCGTTAACTATCCACTACAAGTAAGAAGCCATCGAAGCTACTTTGGATGACCACCATAGAATTGAGTATTTAGCCTTGAACAGAGAATTCCAGCAAACATCCGGTGTCATAATAATCAGAGAGTGGTCAAAAATTTTATTAGCTCAAGTTAGTTAAAGATAAACCTAAAGAAAGGTGCAGATAAAACGTCTAGGGGTGCCCACCTTTTTGTAACCTCCCTCGACCCCTGCCTTTCTATTAGAGAGTGCTCTTCTATAAGACAGAATACGGTATTCTGACAATCAAAATAAAGCCTTTTACAGCAAAATTTGGATGCAGTCGACTCCCGATTAACCGTCACCCCCAGTGAACTGCCACCTGGGTGAAATTTGGTTGGCCAACAAAGGCCAACTGATACTCCAAAAAACGGCCACCAAACCGGCGTCCTCGGGGGTGGATTCGACTGTATAACTGAAACGTCTTGGCTAACGTCTGTAATTTGCCAGCTTTTTTCTGAAATTTCACGACTTTTTGAAGAATTCCCTTGAATTTTGCAACAAAAAGTCTTAATTTTGCTCAAAAAATTGTTTCGCGTTTATTTTAAAACTTTCTTTTTAAAAAGTTCTAAAAATTTAGAGGGGGTGCACATCGAGGACACGACCCCTTAAATAACCCCAGCCCCGCCATCCCGCCCCATCTCAAATAACCCACCTGAAGAACCATCGCTCAATAACGTTTCTGAAGGGACCGACACTGAAGAGACGTTATTGAGAGGGGACGTTAATAGGAGAGACGTTATTGAGAGAGCAATTTTGCTTAATACTTTTTGACCGGACGTTATTCGGAGATCGTAACCTTATGTGCGAAAAAGCCAATCTTCCGAAATATTATATTAAGTTTTCTATAAAATAGTTTTGTTTGACCAGCAGTATTTCACTATTTGCGTCTTGAATTTTTAATTTTCAAATCTCAGTTTAGTCTCAGTATCTTTAGAAAATCTACAACATGAACACTCTATCGCTTGTGATGAAGACTCAACCGTGAAGACGTAGGCACCCTCCAGAAAATTATAGTTCTCTCCAGGTGGATCGGGTACTTTCTGGATGGATTTGGTACCTTTTAGTAGCTTTGAATACCTTCAAGATAGATTAGGTAAATTCTGGATGATTTAGGTAGACTCCCGATGATTTTAGCACCCCACATGTGAACTGTTTACCCTTCAGGTGATTTGGGTGCAATCCAGGTGGATTAGGTACTCTCCAGGTGATCTCAATACCTCAATATGTGAATCCGGTTCCTTCTAAGCAGCAGAACCGGAAAGAGAAAGAAGAATTATGAAAGTTTCATAATTCATAGTTCATATTCATACAAAAACGATAATCAAACCGTTAAAAATAGGCATAATTTGTGAAAAAATTGGAAAATTTTTTTCGTCCTGAGATTAAGGGGTCAGAGTGAGGGTTTGGAGAGTGAGAAAGTGCTCAAAATCCGAACCCTCACTCGAATCCTCACTCTTCCAAACCCTCACTCGGCTTATGGGGACAGCTGAGGGTTCGGAGTGAGGATACGGATCTGAGTGAAAAGTCTGAGTTTGGAATTTCGGTGTCCACAATGGACAGTGAGGGTTTGAACTCGAAACCTCGGATTGAGGGTTCGGATCGGTCATTGGGGATGCGGCTTCACTTCAACTGCTACAATTTTTATCCTGACGCGAAATTGAGAAAAAAAAAAATTAGGTGGTATATAAAAGCAATATTATTGCTATTTTCAGATCATTTCTCGCTTCTTTGCTGTGTCAGTTAGTTGCTTCTCCGTCTCTCGTCTACTTCGTTCCAGTCTCAACAATCATGCCTGGTGCAAATGCTCAAAAAAAATCGTTCCGAATATTGTGATGCTTCGCTCAAGACCGATTTGGGCTCAGTTCTGTACGCCTACATGCTCAGCGCTAAGCATCGGCTGGGCCAAATAAGTCCATCCGATGAAGGTCTGAAAGGTAACGACTTTTCGGTTGAGTGTTTATTCTTCTTCTTTGACATGTACTCTTGCAGATGCTGCACGATCTGTCTCCGAATACGCTGAGAAATCTCTTGCTATTGAGGCGCCTTCTACGAAAAATCAAGCTGTGAAGAGCAAAGATCAAGTCGTTGAGATGGATTTCCAGCCTGGTACGGTCACGTCACAATTTCAATGTTTATTCCGATCTTACTTTTTTCAGATGCTCGTGCCAGTTCCTCTGAATACGCTGAGAAATCCCTTGCTACTGAGCTGCTTTCCACAAACAATCAAGCTGTGAATAGCAAAGATCAAGTCGTTGAGATGGATTTTCAGCCCGGTATGTTCAGTTCGTGGCTTCCATGTTATTTCAAGCTTATTTATTTAGATTCTCATGCCAGTGCCTCTGAATACGTATACAAAGGATTAGCTGCTGTCTCAGCTCAGAAGAAACGAGCCAAGGAATCTGCGGCCAGTGCGAGTGCTCCTCCCAGTCAGAACGTCGTCTTTGGAAATGTAGGCTCCCCCTATCCTTTCCCAGTTACTTTATCGGTTAATCCCTCTTTTTTTAGCCGATTTCTGCTGAAGTTCTCGTTCGTCGAAGCCAGCAAGTGCCTAGCGGTGGACAAGTGATGCCTACTCTTGCTAATGGACATCTCTTCCTGGTGCCTGCTGGAAATGATGGTCTTCAAACAGCTTTGCCGTCAGCCTTTGATGAGATGGTGAGTTATTTTTACTCGTTAATTAAGATCCCCACATGTATTTTAGGCCATTGCAAATATTCCGAATAGTGCTGCTCAAATGAACTTTGTACATCAGTGCCTTGCCAAGATGAAGCTTTTCCTGGGTACTGAGTTTGCTAAATTCGAAAGATTCTACAATGAGGTTAGTTACTAGAGTGGTTATTGACTCGCAACTTAATACCTGGCTTTATAGCATGTCGGCCATACTGAAGAAGACGGTGACCTGAAGACGGCGCTGCATAATCAGTCAAATTCCGATCTCATCACTGCAGTCAAATTCCTTCGTGGTCTGAAGCAAGGACTCTTGGATAGTGATCTCATCAGTTGTGTCGAAGATTCGGGATTCTGATCTCAAAACTGCAGTGGAGCGGAACAGCATGCTGAAGACGGCCGTTGAACAAACTGACTGAGGAGGAAAATTCGCAAAGAAATATCGAAAAATCTTCTCTGTGTAAACATTTGTCTGTATTGGCGTGTGTGATAAATAAATATTGTGTTGGAGAAGCTTTTTAAATGTATGTTTTCTTATTGTATATCATAAATATCAAAGCAAGTAAAAGCTAATTCCTATAAAAATTTAAAATGGTAATTTATTTAATCAATAAAAATCAATGAGATCTTCGATAAAATTTTCATCCATAATAATTTTAATGGTCTTTTTATTGATTTTTATTGATTCCCAAAGATGCCTGTCAAAGCTGTCAATAATCTTTTCTATGTCCTGTGTCGCGAGCGGCCACGGCCACCAGCTCGTGAATTGGAAAAAGGGGAATGGAGGGGATACTTGATCCCACTCCCTTTGGATCCGCAGGGAATCGCCTTAACCAATAGGCCACCAAACCCCAGACTGGGAAAGTGAAGAATTTTGTAGACATCACTTGCGTCGAAGACGCAACACCTGTTCTTATTATTTTTTACTTCTACTGCTTTTAAAGTGCAGTAAGATAATCTCGAATTATATCAAATCGTCATCTTTATATAGTATTTGGGTCGGGGAGGGTGTGTGTGTTACGCTAATTAAGGGTCCCCTTGAGGGAAATTAATCTTTTTTCTGTGAAATATTTTAATGGGCGAGTTTGTACTCACTGGAAAGACCTTTTGCGTTTAGATTTGGGTTTTGCTGTGAAAATTTTTGAAATTTTCATGGTTGAACTTGAAAGTTGGGGGTTTTATGGGAAAATCGGAGCTAAAAAACTTTGCACGATACGGAAAAATGCCTCCTTTTGGCGAAAAAGTGCCCCTTTTAGTGAAAAAGTGCCCCCTTTTGTGAAAAAGCGCTGTCTTTTGTAAAAAAGCACACCGTTTTGGGAAAAATCACCTAATTTTTAAGAAAAAAGCATCCCTTTTTTGGAAAATATGCAAATTTGTAAGAATTTTGTCCTGTTTGAGGGACACTTTTTCATAAAAGGGGGCACTTTTTCACAAAAGGGGGCACTTTTTCATAAAAGGGGGCACTTTTTTGCCTTTTTGAATAAAACGAAAAAAAAGGGGCACTTTTTCACAAAAAGGGGGCACTTTTTCGCCAAAAGGAGGCATTTTTCCGTTTTATCCAAAAACTTTTTGTGAACAAAAAACTTTTTTTGAATTGCCGCCAAATTTGGGTTTTTGGGTTTACGGCCCGATTGGCATTGTAGCAGGGTTGGCAAGGGGTGGCTTTTTAGGCCACCTCTCAAGCTCTCTGCGTTTTGAAAAATGAGGTGGCTTGAGAGGTGGCCTGGCAGGCCACCCCGAAAGCCACCTCATTTTAAGCAATTTTGGAGGCCACCTGAGGTGGCTTTTTGCAAGCTCGGGGTGGCTTTTTGTCTGTATTTCAACTAACGATATATGTTTTTGCAACAAAGCATATTTTGTACTCTCATTGAACATTAAGCGGTATGACTTTTCATAACTCGCCATTCATTTTCTTTTTTGAATTTTAGTTTACTTTTTTATAGGGTTGTCCAAAAATGTCTAAAACTTTTTTCGCATGCTTCGCTCTTTGGTTTTTATTTGATGTTGATTGACTATATCTTATTTTGAATGACTGAAACTAAGCTATGAAACTGTACCAACAGAATTTTTTCCTCCTCAAGACCGAGGCGAGAAAGAACTCTAGCACTTTCGGACCAGTCTGTATCTTATTTGCGTTATATGTTCACATTTTAGGATTAATATTCAATAGTCAATTGTATTACTGAACAAAAATGGAAACACATGCGTTTGAATTTAGGAAACGGAAGAAATTTTGCTTCACTACTCGTTTGTTCTGTACCACTTGTCATTCTTGAAGTAAATAATGCCAGGGTAAAGATAACCTTTTTCACCAAAAATAGAAATTTCGTCGCAACGTCCAGTTAAATTTGCTGAATCTCTAGCCTGAATTTGTTTGTTCAAAAGCAGTAAAAACACTTAAATAATAACTGCTCACGTTGCCGAATTGACAAGTCAGAGCACAACACTCGCCTGCGGGTTGAATTTTGGACCAGCTACAATGACACGATAGGCAAGCGAATTACTGAGCATTATATCCGAAACAACCTTGGTGACAACGTTCTAAAACACTGCTCAGATGCAAAACAAGCTATTCAAAATCTCCACGCTTTTATGATCATGGCTAGGTATGAATCTTAAGAAAAAAAAGAGCCTGGTGTATGGAATATGTTTCAGAAGAAATAATGAATTGAGAGCGAGGTTTGGAACTGGGATGACTATTCCTGGTGATACCAGATGGATGAGCAACTATGACATGATTTTGTCATTCAAAGGGTGTGAAGGCGAATTGGCGAGAGAAATCGGACAAAAGTTTGACTACTTACAAGAAGATTTTGAAGGTACTTGTTCAACTGTTCCCGATTCAAAGATTGCGCTACTATTTTCGCTTTTTTAAAATCCGTCATAATGGATTTACAAGTAAATATTATTAATTCGACTTTTTCAATACAAGGAATAACAATTAAGGCTGAGAAAACGCCAACTTCTAACTTGATTTTGCCAAACGTAGCAAGACTTCAATTACAATTTGAAAATTTTGTTAATAGCGAGACATCATCCGCTTTCATCAAATCTTTAGCTAAAGCAGGGCTATTTGCGTTGAACAAAAAATTGAGCGAATGAACAAAAAAACAGCTTTATGCGCTGCATATGTTGACCCAAACATTAGAAGGCAATTGCCAGCACTGTGCAGGAAAGTTCCTAGATGGAACATAAATGAGGTCTTTTTTACGAAAATCCAAACTTAAAAACTTAATTCAAAAATATCAAATCACAGCAACAGTTAAACAAGAAACTAGGGCGCTATGGGATCAACAAGGAGATGATTCGTTCGTCTATAAGGGAATAAGTAGTCAAAAAATATATTTTGAAACTGAACCAATAAATGCAGAAATCGAAAATGAAGTAATAGCTTACCTTAATCTAAATATAGAAGGTACAGCACCAGAATTCTGGAGAATATATAACAAGGTTAGTAAAAAAAAGAGTAATATTTCTGAAAACAGAAAAATAAACAACAATTCAGAAATTTCCCATGTTGTCCCTAGTTGCCAAAAAATACCTACCCATGCAGGCCTCTAGTTCGTCAAGCGAACGAGCATTCAGTGCACACCGCTTCATAGCCACAGAGAAACCGCATGACTCCAGAAAAAATATCGTCATTAATATGTCTGAGATCATTGTTGGCTAATGGAGTTATATCGCCTAATGACTGAATAAAACATGTTTTATTCATACATCAATAGTTGAAATACAGACAAAAAGCCACCCCGAGCTTGCAAAAAGCCACCTCAGGTGGCCTCCAAAATTGCTTAAAATGAGGTGGCTTTCGGGGTGGCCTGCTAGGCCACCTCTTAAGCCACCTCATTTTTCAAAATATGAAAAATTGAAAAAAGCCACCCGGTGGTCTGAAAAGCCACCCCTTGCCAACCCTGCATTGTAGTATTTCGCCACACTGAAGTTTGCCTTTCAAATGCGGGCGCCGGAGAGGGCGCCAGTTTGCTTGGTTATCGATATCTGGTCATCGTCGTTTTACATTTGCAAAATGTCTCTAAATATCCGACAATATAATGCAGTATCATTTAGACGAAGGAGACGAAGGAGACGAAGGAGATCATTTTTTCTTTGGTGACAATGACAATGTGGATATTAAAAAAGTTAAAGAAGTTTTTGAAGTTTATTTGAAGGGAAAGTTAAAGGACTCAGTCCACTTTTATCTAGAGCAACTCCTCAATGAGCGAGTCCAAGAGAAAGAAAACAGGCAAGAAGAAGATTAAAATCACTAAAAATATTTGTCAATGACCCAATTAATTGATATATTTTTGTCACGGTGAACAAATAATTTTGCTGAAAAAGTGATAAAAAAATTATTACAGGAAAACGCTCAATTTTTTTCAAATAAACATGTGAAAAAGTAGTTTCACAGCCCAGGAACTATTATAGGCCAAGAACTATTGTCCGTGTCCGCACTTTTTTAACTCACATTTTCAATTTTTTTGTCATTCGTCTTTGGTTAGCCGAGCTGAAAAAATCACAAGGATTTGTGAAATGCACCAAGTCTGCAAAACACCCGCGGCTCTTTCTATAACATTCACCTTTTTTAAATTAAGTAGTTTTTGTATCTTTTGGGTAAAACTATTGCCATTTATATAAACGGCTCCTTGCGATTTATCGGATTAGAACACCCAAAGTCAACTGGCGAAACTATTCAAAATGTGGGGTAAAAAAGTGTCAGACCCTAGGAGTAAACGAAATTTTGGGGTGATCATTGTATCAAGAATCGACTGTAATAACTTTCGATTTTTTATAGATTTTCAGTACAGTCCAATCACCTACCACAACCATAAGCAGTCTGAAAGAGTTGTTGCCAATTATCTGGCTCATCTTTTTGGCCTATGTCCCACTCAATCACATTAGGTGTGAGAGGGCTAACTGCTGAGGCACTCAACAAGCCTGGTTTCAAGGTTATAACAGTCAGTTGGCCGAAACCATTGACAGTAGAGGCATATTGTTGGGCAGCAGCTATATCTTTGGAGCTGGCATTAGATATGAAAACTATGGTGGACACATCCACTGAACTGTTCTGTCTGTAGATCTCGTCTAGAGCTAAGGCTCCGAACAATCTAAAATGTTTTCTTAGGTCTTGTAAACCATGAATTACAAATGCAAACGTGTTGATGGAAGCTTTCCTTCTGGATTGGGATGTGAATTGAATGTATCTGGAATTTGAAAAATGGTTGGTTTTTACAATAAAGATGAGATCTACCATCTGGCAGAATGTCAAGTGAGATTTTGAAGGGTACTTTAGGTGCGTTATAGAGTTTCATTTTTCAAAATGATAATAATAATGATGATAATAATGATGATAATAATAATAATAACTCCAACGAAGCTTCAGGCGCAGGATAGCCTAGCGCACGTTAGGGTGAGTATCAAACGTGCGTGACAAATTGTCAAAAAGTATCTATTATATGGACAAAGTTTTATGACACCTGATAATCCGTAAAGAAGAAGGGGTATTGTTTTTTTAAATTTTATTCGGGAGTGTAGTCATTTATCAAAGTTTGGGAGCTAGGGCACTTATATAGCTCCCCAAAACTTGGATTTTTCAAGAAGTGACTCAAAATCACCTCCCGAACTCATTTTTTCAGCTCAAAGAAGCATTTATAAACAGTTTCTGAATAAAATATTTTGAATTTTTTAAAAACGGAGTCCTTGCGAGATTTTGCATCAGGCTGACAAATCATATTCCGCAAAATTTTTCAAAAATTGAGGTAAAAAAGTGTCGGACCCTAGGCGGGAACGAACTTGAGGGGGTGGCGGGTTATCGAGAGTCGACTGTATCAAAAAAAAACAAATGCCAAGCCTACTATTTTAGACAAGGGTCAGCAGGCGCCTATCGGCGCCTATATCGTATTTTGAAATTCAAATATAAATCCACTTTTCACTTTGAAAGGGCAAAATCTCAATTTTTTCACAGCAATCTTCAAATCTAATTGCGAAATATCCTCCGCCATCGAAAGAGCTTTCGAATGAGCATAAACATGCAAATAAAAATATTACACTAAAAAAAGTTTTCCTTTGTGACCAAACATGTACTCAAATGCGTTACCCAACCGCCAACCCACCCGTCCCAAATACTATGTAGAGATGGTGTTTTTGAAGTATTTTATTGTTTGGGCTTATATTAATTATCAGAAATATTCAGATGGGATTTAGCCGGATGATTATGTTATGCCCAGTAGCCGGCCAACCCTCAAACCCACAATAGTCTTTCGGTTTCGAAAAGTTCACCTCTACTAATTGAAGGCAATAACTTTAAGTTCACCGAAAATTGGCCAACCCTAAGTTACAGTCAAACCTCACTAGTAGGCCACCTTTTGATGGGAGCTCAGCTTGGCCGATTAGCACGATTGGCAGCTTATCGAAGGCTATCAAGTGTAAAAGCAACAAAATTGAAGCGGCCTGACCAATAGCGAGGTGATCCCTTAGCGAGCTCTGACTGTATTTAGAATTTATTAAATTCCAAATTAAATTAGTTTTCATAAAATTCAAAACTTTTGGGTTGAAATTGTTCTCGTCATGAGCCTGAACTCAGCGTATTCACATGTAGAGTTTTCAATCGTTCGAAATTTTCGAACGTTCGATTCGACCAACATTCGAAGTTTGAAATTTTCGAAGTCGAACGTTCGGTTTGACAACCCTATTCACATGTCTATCAAAAATGAATTTCACCCACTTTTTTAATTGATCTGCCCTGTTTATTAGTTTGAAAGGGTTGAGTAGGGTGGATGAGCCGTAAAAGCCAAGTCCAAGTCGTTCAAAATGATTCCAGTTGGTGGCCAGAAGTTTGTTGGCCAAAAAGTTCAGCTGCTTCTACAAACAAAGAAGAGTGTTCTAGATCTTTATGAGTTGGGAATGCCTGCCTTGAATTCTGGTCCAGAAATTCCATTGGAACAATCATAGATGATGACTATTTGCTTCTGGCAGGGTGTGTAGGGCATATTCTCAGCTGCAGGATCTGCCTTGGAGGACAAGGGAAGCACTCCAGAGAAGTCAAACCATCTCCTTGGTTGCACCTCGTAGTTCATGGACTGGAGCAGGTGGTGGTGAGGCAGTGCGTTTAGCTGGGCTGGCTGCTCTGCTATTAGATTGGGAAGCCAATGGAAAGGTTGTGCCATGGGTTGTCCTTCGCCTTAAAAACAATATAGTTGATTCCAGATAAGGGGTCATCTCCAAAAGCTATCCAGCTGGGTATCCAACTGGATTTTGACCATGCTATCCCCAGATTTTGGAAAAAAAAAATTTTTTTCTTATCCATTTTTATCAAAAGTTCACAAAGTTTTTTTTCTGGAAGCCAAAGTTTTTGTCTTTTAAGCTGAGGTATCGTAGATCTTCGTTAATCCGAAGATCTACGAAGATCTTTTTACAAATACTTTTTTTACCTAAGTTTTGTGACCTTTTGCCAATTATCTTTCGTCGTTCTTGTCCGAAAAAATTGGAAGGATTCCAATTTTAACAGTCGCTTCTATAAATTACCACAATTTTGCTAATAAGACCACAATTTTTCCCGGTATAAAATCACCCGGGTCTTACTGGCGAAATTATGATAAATTTTTGAAATGACTGCTAAAATTTGATTTCTTACAATTGTTCCTCTAGACTGGTGAAATAGGATCTGCAAAAGATTTGGAAAACTTGTCAAAATAGTGGCGAACCCAGTGGGGAACTTGAGAGGGTGACCTTAAACAGAAGTTAGGCTGTAATTTTTGGCGTCAGGCCGTTTGCCCACTTTTCCCCATTTTGATTCTTAAATTTTCTTTTTTTAAGTTGGTTTTATATATTTTTGAAACTTAGGTAAATCCTTAGGTGTAGGTTAGGCCAAGTGGGCAAAATTTGGGTAAAAATAAGAAATTTCAAAATCTTCCAATGACTATGTATGAAATTACCGCCCTAATGTCTGATCTACCCTTTCTTTTTCTCAAGTTCCCTTCACTTTTACGTAATTTTGTACGGGCAAACCTTTTTCTTGCCGTAAAAAGATTTTTAACTGTTGCAAAAAATATTTTTGTCGAAAATTTTTTCTATATGCAAAACGATTTTTCACGGCGAAAAACACTATGCGTAGCGGCAGCAAAAAGTATTTTAGCGACAAAAAAAGTTGTTTTTACGGCAGAAAAGTCTTTTTGAGGCAAAAAATCACTCATATTTTGAATTCCACTCGAGACAAAAAACATTTAAATTTCTTTTTAGAAAAAAAAATTTAGTTTAAATGTTTGTTGTCTCGAGTGGAATTCAAAATATGAGTGGTTTCTCAGATTAAAGAGCACTTTTATAAACAAATCGACCATGCTGAACACGATGCTGGTGTCAGAAACTCGGAATTGCAAAGCAAACATACATAACGGCTCTCTTTTTTTCTGCCGCCAAATCATCTCCCCACCATTTTTCGTTGATTGTACAGATCAAAATATCTTTTTCATTCATTCCAGTAATTTCCTCAGTTCTCAGTTACCATTACCGAAAAAACCAAAATATATTTATTTATCAATCAATTTGGAAAAAATGGAAATCCACTTATCACCCTCAAAGAGTTAATTTTACAAAAAACAAAACGCCCTCTGAAACCGATACTTTTCATAGGCAAATGTGTATCTGTTAGACAGTTCAGAGTCCTTTTCTAACTTTCGTTATCATAAGAGACTAGTGTTTTTAGGATTGCAGCATTGCATTCAAAAATAAATAATCCATCTTGAAAAATTTCGAAAATAGTGCTGTCGGCCGGCCGATTTTCGGCTTAGGCTTAGCTCGTGGTCTTGATTTATAACTGGGGTACGGCACTACATTAACGAAGTTAGTTTCGGTTGTTTTGAGGCGTTCAGAGTGGTTTGGAACGGCTAAAACTGATTTTTAGTGGTTTGAAGTGATGCGGGGTGTTCAGGGCAGTTCAAGTGTTTAAGATGGCTTGAGGCGATTTAAAGTGGTTTAAGGTAGTTTTTTAGAAGATTTACTTTCAATAATATGAAACAAAACGGTTGGACTACTAATGGAATTAAAATACCGTAAAAACTGCGCAAAACATTAATATACCGTCAGTAACATAGGTCATGAAAAATGACAGGTGGCCGAGTGGCGCGTGGTTAACTCTGCAGGGTGACGCAAAAAAAAACAGTCACATTTTTGAAAAATTTGTCAAGGTAGTTCCTTGCCCATCGATTTCCCTAGGAAAGTCGATGACAGTAATTAAGCTACCTGGGAGCACTCTGATTCATAATGCCTATAAAAAATGGAGATCACTCAAAGGAAGCAGCGAATTCAAATAAACACAATCACTTACGAATTAGAACCCAAAAAATTCAAATCTAAAAATTTCTCAAAAATATGACTGCTTTTTTGTGTCACCCTGTACAGGTGTCGAGAGTTCGGTCCCGCGCATGGTCGTCTTTTGTTTTTTCCACTGGAATACCACTAAAATTCCACTGGATTTCCACTGGAATTCCACCAAATTTCCAGTGGTTTTCCTCCAATCTTACACTGGCCGTCCATGGACTCTCACCACTGGCAGTTGGGGGAAATCCAGTGGAAATTCGGGGGTAATCCACTGGATTTAAATTACCTGTGTGAAATTCAGACATTAGTGGGAGAAATTAGATTTGATATATTTTTCATTTTATAAGCCACTCACAAGTGTAGGCCTTCCAAAATAGGTGTTCCCAGTCAGGAATGTCTTGGCTAGGATCATCCCACTGAATTATAGGCATGTTCAGTTGTTTCAAAGCTGTCAAGTTGATTTTGGCAGACTCGCCAGTGGTGGGACCTAGATTATAATGCATTCCACTAGATGCAGTCAAACCAACCTGCACTTACCTACAGTCACTAGGGTCACTTGAGGCACAAGTCGAATGTTGAGCACACTTCTGACTGCTCTCTCATTTGCTTGAGTTATAAATAGAATTACAGCAGAATTGAGAGTGTAGTTGGGTTTGTAGAAGTCGTTGATCGACTGGAAGGCTCTGAACACTCAAGGAGTTAGTAATTCTTGAAAATATTTTGTTGAACGAATTTTGGTATAACCAAAGCGGTAACGAAATTGGCAAATAAAATTAGGGATCTAAGCGAAATCACCCACCAAGAAATCAACAGGGGCATCAAGGCATATTTTTTTGAGACACCACAAATTTTTTGGGATCATTTCCAGGACTGTCTTACTGCCAGAAACTGCAGGCAGGAGTAGTGTGGGCCAAGATAATTTGCAATATTCGGCAAATATTTACCGAATATTGCAATTTTATTTTGGCCAAAATTGAATTGTCCCAAAGTGACTTGGCCCACACTACTCCTGCCTTAGTTTTGCAATTTAAAATACGAATTCATATTATTTATATCTATACAAATTGAAAGAAAACCAGCCAAAATGATGCATACCTAGTTTTATATCGCCTGATCTTCTATACATTTTTTTATTTCTCAACGCGTTTAGTAACTTTCTAGAGTCAGAATTTCATGAGGAATCAGATAAAAAATTTCTGCAGCAAAGCCACTTCAGAAAAATAGGTAACTAAAAAAGTACTTTTGAGGGATAGGATTTAGGGATAGGATTTGTTGGAAGTGACGTTTTTTTGCAATTTTAATTTACATGATCATTTACAACCATACACTGAATCAGAGATAAAGAATCAGAGATAAATATTTATTATAAGGTTGTAAATGATCATGTAAATAAAAGTTGCAAAAAACGTCAATTCCAAAAGCAATACTGAAGAATTGTGGGACAGCCCTGGGTAGGATGGCAAGGAATTGGGCATTGTTGGATATTTTTCGAATTTTAATCGTGACTCCAGTTTGTTTTTCCCTGTATAATAGCTCAAATGAAAGCCCGGAAATTTGACTTAACTTAACTTAACTTTTTAGTATATGAATTGTGTGACTTGTAGAAAAAAAGTCAGAAAATATCAACTTACCCAGTCAAAGAAGAACTCCAAAAACGATCGATTTTCGGAAATCTAGCCTATTTTAGCCTGGATACAAGCTTCAGTAGGTGTGAAAGCCTGCGCTGATGATCTTATCGGATAGCCAAGAGTGTGAGGATCATTTTGAGATCAAACTTGTAAATTAAAGGAGATAAAAAATAAGGTTAACAGCCAGTGATAACCCCCCTCCTTTAATACAAATCACGGCTCTACAGCCTAGTTGATTACATAGACTAAAAAATAGAAATGTTACGTAAACAAAGTTGAGCTTTTGTTCTGTGGCGTGAGAGCATCCAAGTCCAGCTGGGTTGTCATGTCTTTGCGGTCATTGAAGGTTCCAAAGTGTTTGAAGTTAATAAACCGATTGAAAACTCCATAGCCTATCCTCTCAAAGTGGTTCCATTTGTCGTTGAGCACTGTGTTTTTTAGAAAGTCAAATCGGCGCTGAAAATCGGGGGTTGATTTAGTTGTGATTTTATTTTAAGCCAAGTAGTATCAGACCCTGTAGGGACCAGCTGTGTCAGTATTAGACTGGTCTATCACAAAGGTCACAAATTTGGAGCATGGATAGATTTTTTCGACTGGCGGTGGAGGGGGTGGAGATACTCGTTTCGGGTCTAAAAGCAACTTTATCTTTTTTTAAAGTTTTTTCAGATTTTTAAAAAATATGTCGTAGAAAAAATTTTTAGTCAAATAAAAAGGGTAATATTTAAAAATGACCGCAAATTTCTGAAAAATGACCGCAAATCTCAATCCTCATTGATTAGGCCGGTTTCGACAGCCATTTAAAAGATATTTTTGCCCCAATCGACGGAGAATAGTCGATTACATTTAATGAAAAAATTCTAAAAATCAGGCATTGACCTAGGAAAAAAGTTATGGCCCGACAAAAGTAACCAAAAACCACAGGGGACCAAGTCATTTTTGGTGAATTTTGATTTGCCTTGGGGGACTAAGGCATTTTGCATGGGATCACAGGTTCGAATTTTTATCTCAGCAAACATCATTTTTTCTTGGAAAATAGAAAAATAATTTCAGAGATTTGCGGTCATTTTTCAGAAATTTGGGTTCAAAATTAAATACCATCCAAAGAAAAAAATTAGAAAAATTTGTCTAAAAGGACTTTTCGTGGCATTGCGTTTTTCTAAAGATTTAATGACAATTTTCTGAAAGTTGACCCCTCATTTTGTAGCTAAGAACCTCAGCTACAAAATGAATGGTCAACATCCAAAAAATGGTCATTAAATCTTTTACACAAAAAGTTCTTTTGAAAAAAAAACCACCTAATATTTTCGGAAAAGCCTACCAGTATTTATTTGGATGCACATCTGGTTTTGCACTGTCACATTTTGTGGAAGTGAAGTGTCTGAAAATTGAATATTTAGTTGTGGCTTACATTATGACCACCCACCTTGCACAGAAGCTACAATGATCCCTGCATTGGCGTGTTGCAGTTTAGTTTTGATCTGTTCCGAACTACTATTCACATTGCTCGTGTATACAACTGCTACTATAGCTGCTGTTGTTATAGATGGTGGTGCAGCAGCAGTAGCCTGCTTGCTGGTGCTATCTGATGAGGGGGACGCACTTAGGCTGTAAATGTGTTTATAAAAATGATCAATTTGAAATGAATAAGTGTCATGAAGCAGATTACACTGTCACTACAGAAGTGTCAGCCAACGCAGATTGCACCTAAAACACAGTTGAAATCATATGCAAATATAAATTGGCTCTATTGCACGATGACTATCAGTTCCACAAACGGTACTACAGGGTTTTTTTGCAAACTTTTCACTGAAAACTTAAGCGCGGGATAGGCGAGCATACGTTAGGACAAACTCAAATGTGTTCTCCTTACTTTGTTTGTGGTCCAAACACTCGAGTACACTCGAGTACACTCGAGTCTGGATATAGTGGCACCCTTTTTCTGCTACATCGAGACTGGCGGGTCTTTTCGGCAAAACTATTTCCAGTCGTTGAAATAACCGGCGAAATCGTAATCCTTGCGATCTTTTAAACTAGAATGACGACTCGAATTTGGCAAAAGCGTTAAAAATCGAGGAAAAAATAGTCAGACCCTAGGCGGGAACGACTCCAGGGGGGGGGGCCACTATATCCACACTAAACTGTATTTACTTTTTTCCATAATTTTTTGTTAATCATAATGACCTTATATTTTTGCTACGGTGTTTCTACCATGTTTTAAGCATTTTTGCAAAAAATCGCCTTGGGGGATCAAGATCACTATAAGATTTCAAAAACTTAGCTGTCACTTTTGCTACCAAAAGCTAATTTGAACTTAAAATGCTCAAAACATGGTAGAAACGCCGTAGAAAAATAATATTAAGTCATAATTATTCGAATGTGCCTAGTCCCCTGTAAATCAGCCACAAAAAGACGTGAATCAGCTGCAAAAACTTTCTGTCCAATATTTCTCAGTACTTTTTTTTGCCAAAGTTAGAATGTTGCGTTCATGACCAGACCTACAATGCTTGAGGTCAGTTATAGTACCCCATCCCTACAATTTACAAACTCTCTAAA
>JAMRYI010000776.1:0-73939 GCA_029231635.1 Ditylenchus weischeri
ATAGTCACAACTTCCATACCTGGCCTACCCTAAGCCTTAAGTAAGAGAGCACCCAAATATATGTTCAGACCCAGAAAAAGTGCGTAAAACACTTATTAGTCACAACTTCCATACGCTGGCCTACCCTAAGCCTTAAGTAAAGAGCACCCAAAATATATGTTCCAGACCCCAGAAAAAGTGCGTAAAACACTTATTAGTCACAACTTCCATAGGCTGGCCTACCCTAAGCCTAAGTAAAGAGCACCCAAATATATGTTCAGACCGAAAAAGTGGGTAAAACACTTAGTCCTAGCTTCCATGCCTTGCCTACCCTAAGCCTTAAGTAAAACACCCAAATATATATGTTCCAGACCCCAGAAAAAATTATTAAAACACTTATTAGTCACAACTTCCATACGCTGGCCTACCCTAAGCCTTAAGTAAAGAGCACCCAAATATATGTTCCAGATTTCTGAAAAGTGCGTAAAACACTTATTAGTCACAACTTCCATACTTTGGCTACCCTAAGCCTTATGTTTTGAGCACCCAAATATGTTCAGACCCAGAAAAATCGAATAAAACACTTATTAGTCACAACTTCCATACATTGGCTGCCTAAGCCTAAGTAAAGAAACACCCAAATATATATTTCAAGACCCAGAAAATTGCGTAAAACACTTATTAGTCACAACTTCCATACGCTGGCCTACTAAGCCTTAAGTAAGAGCACCCAAATATGTTCCAGACCCACAGAAAAGTGCGTAAAACACTTATTAGTCACAACTTCCATGCTGGCCTACCCCTAATCCTTAAGTAAGAGCACCCAAATATATGTTCCAGACCCCAGAAAAGTCGTAAAACACTTGTGGTCACAACTTCCATACGCTGGCCTACCCCTAAATAAGTAAAAACACCCAAATATATGTTCCAGACCCCAGAAAAGAAGTGCGTAAAACACTTATTAGTCACAACTTCCATACGCCGGCCTACCCTAAGCCTAAGTAAGAGCACCCAAATATATGTTCCAGACCCCAGAAAAAGTGCGTAAAACACTTATTAGTCACAACTTCCATACGCTGAAGCTACCCCTAAGAACTAAATAAAGGGCACCCAAATATATGTTCCAGACCCAGAAAAAGTGGTAAAACACTTATTAGTCACAACTTCCATGCTGGCCTGCCCTAAGCCTAAAGTAAAGAGCACTTAAAATATATGTTCAGACCCCAGAAAAGTGCGTAAAACCTTATTAGTCACACCTTCCATACGCTGGTCTACCCTAAGCCTAAGTAAAGGGCACCCAAATATGTTCCAGACCCCAAAAAGTGCGTAAAACATATTATGCAACTTCCATCTTTATACTACCCTAAGCTTAAGTAAAGAGCACCCAAATATGTTCCAGACCCCAGAAAAGTGCGTAAAACACTTATTAGTCACAACTTCCATACGCTGGCTACCCCTAAGCCTTAAGTAAAGAGCACCCAAATATATGTTCCAGACCCCAGAAAAGTTGCGTAAAACCTTATTAGTCACAACTTCCATACGCTGGCCTACCCTAAGCCTAAGTAAAGAGCACCCAAATATATGTTCCAGACCCCAGAAAAAGTGCGTAAAACACTTATTAGTCACAACTTCCATACGCTGGCCTACCCCTAAGCCTAAGTAAAGAGCACCCAAATATGTTCCAGACCCCAGAAAAGTGCGTAAAACACTTATTAGTCACAACTTCCATACGCTGGCCTACTAAGCCTAAGTAAAGAGCACCCAAATATATGTTCAGACCCCAGAAAAGTGCGTAAAACACTTATTAGTCACAACTTCCATACGCTGGCCTACCCCTAAGCCTAAGTAAAGAGCACCCAAATATATGTTCCAGACCCCAGAAAAGTGCGTAAAACACTTATTAGTCACAACTTCCATACGCTGGCCTACCTAAGCCTAAGTAAAGAGCACCCAAATATATGTTCCAGACCCCAGAAAAGTGCGTAAAACACTTATTAGTCACAACTTCCATACGCTGGCCTACCCTAAGCCTTAAGTAAAGAGCACCCAAATATATGTTCCAGACCCCAGAAAAGTGCGTAAAACACTTATTAGTCACAACTTCCATACGCTGGCCTACCCCTAATTCTAAGCCTAAGTAAAGAGCACCCAAATATATGTTCCAGACCCCAGAAAAAGTGCGTAAAACACTTATTAGTCACAACTTCCATACGCTGGCCTACCCCTAAGCTTAAGGGCTAAGCTAAACTTGTTGTTCAAAGGGTAGTTACAACGATTTTAGAAGATTTGGGGGGGTATTCTATACTAGCGCAAAATACCTATAAGTAATTGGAATTTCACAAAAGACAGAATAATTAATAACTTTCTTACAAAAACTAATCCCTCTTTTACCACAAGTGAAAAGCAAAAGATCAATAACATCAATGCCCCCCACATCAAGCTGCAACTGCTGGTCAAACCTGCTGCTAGTGCAAAAACTGTGAAAGAACAAGCCAAACAGTCAGTCATGAAATAGCTGGGAGTGGAAGGAAAAAGGCAAAGTAGTGCATGCATCAGGGAAACAGGCATGTACACACACACCACACATAATTACTACTACTGCTCCTACCCACTGTCTCCTGTGTATGTCTGGATGAGTGGACAAAAGAAAAACAGATAGAAAGGAAAAGGCAGAGCTGTGGGTAATGGTCAGTGCTCCCCACCGCCTAACTGGGCGAGCCAACTGTCATTACTACAATGGCATGGACAGGGCAGACACACACAGTTGGTAAGGGGGTGTGTGTGCCTTTATCATGCTATTTGGAAGGCAGATGACCTGAAGCTAGAAAACTAGCTGAATGCATTTAGTTACGGTCCATGGTTTGCTTACAGCAAAATCAATGGAGCACATGGTCCAAGTCCGCTTTTCAGCTTGTTGTCTGTGCTATCCAGGTTTTAACTACTACTCGAACCTCGATATAACGATACTCCAAAGATGGCCATGGGTCTGGCCATGGGTTTTGAAGCCTTTCGATAGTTGTCTTTGGCTGGTGTAGTCTAAAACATTGCGAGGATTCCGATTTTGCCGATCTTTTTTCAAAAACTAAATAATTTTGCCTCTAAAAAAGCAAAACGTCGATATAACGACCTTTTTCTTATTATATCGAGGTTTTGCTTTTAGAAGCCGTATTACGAAAAGATCGGCAAAAATCAGAATCCTCATGACTTCACCAACCAAGAACCTATCAAAAGCCTTCAAAAATCAAGGTAAAAAAAGTGTCGGACCCAAGGCGGGAACGAACTTGAGGGGATGCTGGGTTATCGGGTAGAGCGTCGACTATAATATTTTCGGAAACAATGGTTTGGCCCTTCTGTCGCTTGTCTTGACAAGAAAACTTTTTGAATCGAGAAAAAACTCTTTAGCAACAACTGTGCGTCAGAAAGAAATTTCGCCCCTAAAAAATCTAGAATTCTGCTGTCAAAAATTTTGACTTTTTCTGCTGAAAAATATTGAATTTAAAATTTTTGGACCCTAAGATTTTGGACCCTAGTATGGAATGCCCCCCATATTTTTTTCTCTTTAAACTTAAGTAAAGAGTACTCAAATACATGTCCCAAACCCCAAAAAAAAAGTGTCGGACGAACTTTTTGGGGAGTCGTTATATCGAGAGTCGACTGTAAATAAATTTGCTTAGGCGGCTCTATTAATCAATGAGAGCCGACTGTACCCCTGTTAATTTTTGGCTAAGGCGCACGCCAATGTGCGTTATAATTCAGGATCGCAAAAATATTCAAATAAAATCAACGTTTACGCATATATGCTATAGCCAATTTTTTTGCAAAAATTTACCTCAGGCCTTGGTTCCCCAAGGCTAAATGGCTGAAAAAGGTACCTATATACAGGGTGGTCCAAGAAATTTGAACACTTTTAAACCGTCATAACTTTTTGTCCTCGCACGATTTCGAAATTCTGCAAATGCATATCGACTCAGTTTTTGATGACAATGTTTTTGGTATGTAAGGTCAAAACCACGATTTTCGCTTGGTCCCCCTGTTGTTTGGCTCCTGGTCTGTAGGTGGCCTTTGGATGGGTAAGGCCAAAACAACAGGGGGGCTTATAAGCTGGGGATTGAATTCAATCGTACAATTACATGTAGAAGATGGGACAATGCGGCATCTGCCGCAAAGGCCTCTAGTAGACTGCACTATAGGCGTATAATTTGAGAAAATATTGATCATACAATTATTTTGAAACTACTTACAAAAATTCCTCCTCCTTTATTAAAACACATAAA
Organism: Ditylenchus weischeri; assembly: GCA_029231635.1. Classification (NCBI taxonomy): domain Eukaryota; kingdom Metazoa; phylum Nematoda; class Chromadorea; order Rhabditida; family Anguinidae; genus Ditylenchus; species Ditylenchus weischeri. The sequence continues at coordinate 4,254 of JAMRYI010000776.1, forward strand.
CAAGAAAACAGAATAGCACTTCAATATACTTGCCCCTTGCACAACCTTCAAAATTGACATTCCAAAAGCGTATGCCGATGCACTCCTCCACAATAAGCTTTTTTGTTCTGCTAACAAAAAAATGAGAAAAAAAGTAGCAAACAAAAAGTTATTGGGAAATAAAGAAAGAAATGGACAGATGTGCCTGCCTGCCATCATCGGAAGTGGATCACAACAACAAGGGCAAAACTATTGTGCTGCCAAATGTGACATAGTCAGCCAGACAATGACCATGCTTGAGGCTCGGCATTTGCAGACAGTTGTGAGAACGGCAGGACTTGTAACTTAATTTGCTGTCCCCATGCAATGTCCTCAAAACTGTGATTTTTATTAAAGGACCATGCCCGTCTACGTCCACTATTGTCCCCCGAAAAAATTTCTTAATCACTCATCTTCTGTACGCATTTTCAACTTGGTTTCTAACAAAACTGACTAAAATTAAATTCTAGGCCGTGTTTTGTTAGAAACCAACTAATCCGTACAAAGTTCAGTAATCAGCGAGAACATTTTAGTTGGCGGGGGACAATTTAGAACGCACGCACGGCCTTTCAAAACGTAAAAAAAATATGTGTACAAAAATATGAGGTGTGACCCCAACCCAATAAGTACCAGCGCCCGAAAAGGTGCATTTTGAGCTTCAAGCAAATTTTGTGGAAATTAAAACTCGTCTAATTTGACCAGAAAAATGAGTTCCAGACTTACAATGGTTTCTAGTTTTTACAAGTCCTCGATCAATCAAAGATTTCCTCCCATTTTTAGAGTAGATCCAGGGCTACATTTTGGTATATGAATAGTCACTGAGAATACAATTTTCGATGTTTTCGATACGATTGAAGTTTTATGTAACTTTTGTCTTATATATGACGTAAAGTCTGTACTTTCCTTGACCTGTACTCAAAATTTTGTAGGAAAAGTTGAAAATATGATATTTATGACCTAAGTCTACTTTTCAATTTTTCGTTAGATGGGCTTATACAGTCGACTCTCGATATAACGACACCCCAAAAAGTTTGTTCCCACCTAAGGTCCGACACTTTTTTAGCCCGATTTTAGAAGGCTTTTTGCCAGTTGTCTTTGGCTGGTCTAGTCCAAAACATCGCAAGGATTCCGATTTTACCAGTCGCTTCTGAAAATCGCAATAGTTTTGCCGAAAAGACCCGCGCCTCTCGATATAACGAACACTTATTTTCACCTTTTGAAAATAGCCCTCTTTGCTATGTAAATGGTGTGACGGAAATCGTTACCAACTACGCCATGCAAACTCGCCTAAAAATCCAAAATGCACATTTTCGGGCGTTTTGAAAGGCCGTGGCACGGCATGGTCCTTTAAACAGACTTGTAAAAATGAAAAATAAAAGAATATTTTTTGCAAATATACAGTTAACTCTCGATAAATGGACACCCTCCTAAATTCGTCCCCTCCTAGGGTCCGCCACTTTTTGGTCCAATTTTGGAATTTTTCTTTGTTTCTTTGTTCTTTGCCATCAATGTATCCCTGAAAATAGCAAAGATTATGATTTTACCGGTCATGTTTACAAAATATTGCAGTTTTGCCGTTAAGACCCTGGTGGACACCCTATTTCCAAAAATAGGTATCCATTTATTAGAAGTCTCGGGTCTTAATAGCAAAGCTGCAAGATTTTGGAAAACGACTGGTAAAATCGGAATCCTTGCTATTTTTGGTTCTTTTCTGTTATTCGGGGTCCCTTGTTATAAAGGCTAAAAACTTTTTTCTGTATTAGCAATAAAATACATAAATAAGCGTTTTTAGCCTTTATAACAAGGGACCCTGGATCTGAAAAACTCACTGTTGACTAGACTGGCGAATCAGATTCGGTAGAAGTTTGAGAAAACTGAGGTAAAAAGTGTTGGACCACAAGGGGGGGAGGAGTTTTCGAACTTGGACAAAGGGGAAAAAATGGTACTTATGCTGTTTGGGTCCGACCTATTAACTTTTTTAAAGTTTTTAAACACCCTATCGACTCAAAATCGCCTCAGCAGTTCAAAAAAAGACATTATTTTTGAGTTCTGGTCTGTAAAAATCGAGTTTTGGGCATTCTGAAATCTCGACCATATGACTGTTTTACCCTGTTTTTCAACATGGGACTTGGCAAAAGTACCTCTAAATGATTTTTGATCTGCGCCCCGAAGGGTTGCTTGGGGTTGAGATGCGCGCACTCACTTACCTTAGACATAATTCCGATCAAGACTCTCGATCAAAAATGCATTTAGAGGCACTTTTTGCCAAGCTCCAGTGAAAAACATGGTAAAACAGGCAAATGGTCGAAATTTCAAAATGCCCAAAACTCGATTTTTACAGACCAGAACTTAAAAATAATGTCTTTTTTGAACTCCTGAGGCGATTTTGAGTCGATATAGGGTGTTTAAAAACACTTTTAAAAAAAAGTTGATTGGTCGGACCCCGAACAGCATAAGTACGGAAAAAAGTGTACTTATTTTTAAACTTTTGAAATGCTGGTTATTTTTGTAAAATTTAGAAAAAATGGAAAAACTAGAGTGGGACCTTAGTGAATAACTGCCATTTCGGCACAATTGGCCCAACTTTTATTATTGTTGCATCTAGAAAAGTAATAGCCTGTGATTATTGACTAGAAAAGAAGAAGACCAGATGCCCAGCAGTACCCCCAGATCAATGGGAAGTGCCGCCAAGGTCCCTTTTTCCGAAACATGTGCTTTTAATGGTAGAAGGAAGAAGAAAAGTAATTATGTAAGCATGTGCTTGGAAAATAAATCCACCTTTTTATTCCACACTCATTTGTGCCAGGGCAATTAGAGGCTGGATTTAGGCAGGATGAAACTAGACCCTGGGCTTTGGAGAAGCTACAGAAATGAAAAAAAAACAGAGAAAAAAAGCAAAAGATTTCGATTCAGGGCGTTTTCAACAAACCTAAATTAAAACTATCAACTATAAATAAAATATAAACTACTGAATTGACTAGTTAAATGAAATCAAAAATCGACTAGATGAAAATTGACTATATGAGCAATGACTATCTGACAAAACCAATTGACTATGAAAATGGACTTTAACCGCTAATTGATCTTTTGTGCCCAAAAACTTTTGCCGGCACTTTTTGGCGTAGAAAAAGGTCTATAACTAGTTGTCAAAAATTTAATTTAAAAAAAACACAATGCCAAAAAAATTTTATTTGAAAAAACACAATGCCACAAAAATTTTATTTTAAAAAACCGACAGTTTTTATGACACAACCTGATGTTTTGCTTGGCACTTTTTGTAAGTTTTTCAGGCATTCTAAAATAGATACATTTAATAAAGGTTTGATAAAAAAGTAGTACAGTCAAACCTCAAACGAATCCCCTGGGAACCGGAAAAAAAGTTCGTTAAATCGGGGGTTGACTGTATTATCATTTTTCTAAAAAATTTCAAAAATTCATGCAAAGTAAACTGATTTTGGAATAGCTGAAGCCAAAATAAAATTACAAAAAATTTAAATTCAATAGATTCCAAGCTAGTGGTCATTAATACGCACAAAGTTGGTGGCTCTATGCCCATTGCCCTGCCAAATGACCCCTATGTGTTTGTGTTTCAGCTCAACCTGTCCTATATAGCAACCCACAAACTCCACCCTCCCCCCTCAATCAGCCCACCTCAAGTGACCCCCTCCCCACTCCATAGGTCGTGATGGTTATGAAGGGTGGAAAAACAATAATTTAGTCTCAGGCTAATTTAGCAACAGCAAAAACACTTGTACAAAGCGTCGGTATGACAATGGTGTTCCCAAGGTGTGGTTGTGGGTTGGGAATCGCCCTCAGGCTACCACTTAACATTTCGCGCATTTCTAGCAAGTTGTTTGTGGTGCCGACAAAGCATAGCCGCCAAGGGGGTGACAGCAGGCTATACATTATATTCTGGCTCACAACAAAGTTGAGAAATTTGTTAGGAATATGGGAGTCTTATAAATGTGATTCCTGGTCTAATTTGAAAATATTTTTAATTAGTCAATTTACTGTAAAAGAAAAAATCGATCTGGGTCGGTTTTTTTAACCCATCAAAAACCGTGAAAAATACAAGATGAGTTGCAAAAACTTCAAAATTTTTTGAATACCCGCCTTTTTACCTTTCTTCAATTATTTCAATCAAATTTTAACTTCAGAATGGATCAAGAATGGTGCAGTTTTTACAACTCACGCACATCAGCATTGTAAAACAGGGATATCGAAACAAAAATGAAAATCGAAACTCAGAGATTTTCAAAATCGAAAGAGAAAAAGAACCGAAAATCGAAAAAAATTCTTAAAAAATGGCTAAAGTACAGAATCCTTACGTTATCCAAAATCGCCCAAAATCATCTTTTTTCAACGTTTTAGCATCTGATTCATGCTTAAAACATGTTTTTAAGTGGCGGTCGACAATTTTTGGTAAAAAAATTTTGCCCAAAATTTGACTTTCTGCCTTGGTCCTCCAACCACCAGAAAAGGGTACGTGGATAGCTTAAACAGGTGGAATTTGAACAAATTTTTGTTAGGTGGAGCATACCACTTGAAGAAACTCTGGTATGCATGCTCTTTTCATGCATCCAGAGCCACTTTCGAGTGATTCGTGTCTACGGTATGTGGGTTCTAACTCTCAGTGCTCCAGCCAAAAAATTCTCTGAGATCCTCAAAGTTAAAGAGGTTGCTTTTAAAAATTTGTATGTAGGGTTTCACTTATTAGGTGAGGCCTAAAGATGTGGTCTTACACTATCTTATGTCACTTTCTCATGGTAAGGCAGAGTTCAAATATTGGTTTGGTTGTCATATGTAACAGACCATATTTATGTATGGGTTGCAAAATTTTCATAAATGAGAATTGGCACTCAATTAATTGCTGGGTTTGAAAATCGAAATTTTGGCTACACAATTTACGATTCGGAACCCATCGGTTAATTGATAAATGATTATATCGCGAAAATTTCGAATTTCAATAGTCGTAAATTTCAATGGTTTTCAAATTTCAATAGTCGTTGATATAGAATCTTAACTCCGAAGATTGATGGGTTTCAAATCGTAAATTGTGTAGTCAAAATTTCGATTTTCAAACCCAGCAATTAATTGAGTGCCAATTCTCATTTATGAAAAATTTTGCAACCCATACATAAATATGGTCTGTTACGTATAACCACCAACGAACTTATGGACCAACCCAATAACATAACACAGGGATGGAAATGGCACTTTTTAAAAATATCCGTAATTTTAGAGACAACTAACCCTAAACTTTTTTTTAAATTTGACATGAAAGACTTGTTTGACTTGGGCAAGCTACTGCTCATTTTGATGTTAGTGAGATGAGTTGCAAAATGAGGGGTAACTTACCTAAGAGAAGTATTCGAAAAAGAGGGTCAAAAACACAATGCCACAAACACATTTTTTAATTTTGACTATTACCCCATATAGGCTCTAGGTAAATTCGCCGACAGGTAAATTCGCCGACAGGTAAATTCGCAGACAGGTAAATTCGCCGACAAGTCTTGAATTTTTTACTTTGATTTTTATAATATTATGATTACAGTATTTCCTCTAATCACCCGCTCTAATAAACGCACCCATCTAATTAACGCACCCCTCCATTTTTGACTGGGATTTCAGAGTTAAGGCCATTTTTAATTGAAAATTTTAGAATTTTTGTGGGGTTGAAAAATACGCACCCTTCTAATGAACGCACTGTACGCTCCCATCTTTTGCTCTGCCATTTTTAACTCAAGACGCAATCCCTTAATAAGTTTCCAGATGGTCGGATGAAAAGAAGCCATAGTTCTATGCATCTGACCATTGAAAGTCTCCATTCCATTGCTTGTCGTTGGCTCATCGGTCTCAAGAATGCCTCGTAAATTCCACATAGCATGATCGTACCCGTAAATAAAATAAATTGTCTGCGAAAAGACCTAGCGCTACTGCAGATATTAAATTCACTTGTTTCCTGAATTCTCGATCAGCATCGTAGAGGTCCTTGTAGCCCTTTGTGCAGACATTGCGATAGAGGGCTTGCTGTTTGTGAAAGAAGAAAGTCCTTAATTCAATTGCTTTTTTTCTTAGACTTTTCATCAGCAACAAAAACTTTCTGAAAAACGATATTATATTGATAGAATATAATAAAATCACCTTGAATGCATTGGCTTCGGCTTTTTTCAAAGTCCAGTGCTATGCTTGTGGGGCTGAGTTTAGGTCGAATCTCCAGCAGTCTTCTGAGCACAAATTCATAGCCTGACTCCAATCGACGGTTGAGCAAGGTGAACACCACAGGAACATATGTGTGGGCAAGACGTACATAGAGAATCCACAGCTGATCAAAGAGCAAAGGAACGACTTCGAAAGTGCCATCACATCCCCACTTCGGCACTTGCTCTAAATAGTCTAGGCACTTGTTTGATGAGAATATTAACACGCGCTCTTCACCGTTCCAGCCATCGTACTTCAGAAACTCTTCATTTCCAGCCATTTTGAACGAATTTAGAGTCTCGAAACAACACAAAAAAGTAAGACGTAAAATCCAGATGCTGAGAATTAATCACAACCACTAGTTCCCGTAGGTTCTTCGGATTTGATGGCTCCTGTTTTGCTTCATGTCTGATGTTGCGAATATTCCTTGCCAGCAATGATCGGCGGATGAAAGGCTGCGCTTCTTCAAAAATGGAGCTGATTGAGATTCCAATGATTTTTCTCGGCAGATCTTCGCACTCCATCGCTTTTTCTTGGACTATTCGTAGCAAACGCTTCAGCTCAACGCGATTCCAATCGAGCAAATGATTGTGAGCAGCACTTGTCGAAATATTCCCATTGAAAGTGACCGCTTTACCTATAAAAAGATAGCAATACAACCAGAAGACTTAAGTACTTTCAATTTTACCAGGGCATTTTGACCCCTTGTCTCCATCAGCACCAGCTTCCTTCGATACGCAACACCAGTAAGTTCGGTCTCCTCTCAGCTTCATTTTCCAGTAGAGATGGCCATGATTGTTTTTTAGCATCTCCTTGTTCTTTTCTGACTTCTGCAGCTTGTACTTAGCCATTGATCTAAGAAAAATCAGTAATGAGTAGCATGAAACGTTGCACAAAAAACAAATATTATTAGACCAGAAAAAACTAGGCGCAGAATTTGCGTTACGTGAAGTGAGAAGTAATTTGTAAATGAAGGACTATAGATGGACTTTTATTGATACAAAATTTTAGAAAAAACAGTCAAAAATTCAAGAGTTGTCGGTGAATTTACCGTTTCTCCCCATATACAGTCGACTCTCAACAGTTCGTCGCCTAGGGTCCGACACCTTTTAGCCCGATTTCAGAAGGCTTTTGCCAGTTGTCTTTGGCTGGTCTAGTCCAAAACATCGCAAGGATTCCGGTTTTACCAACCGTTTCTGAAAATTGCAATAGTTTTGCCGAAAAAACCCTCGCCCCTCGATATAATGCACACCACTTTTGAAAATAGGTGCCGAGAGGCGACTGTACGGTAAGATGTAAATTTTAGAAAATGTATTTTTTTTTAAATTTTTGTTTCCATAATTGGTCTAACGTAACTAGTGCCATATCCGCTTCCACCTCTCCAACTTAAAAGTTTATCGGCAGTCCAAGAAAAAAACCGAACCCGCGAGTAGTGCATTACAACAAGCAATAAAACACAAAATATTAGATCTTTTTACTGCGCTAAAACAGCGAAAAATAGCCATAAAGTATTTGAAGGATGGGGAAAGAGAAGTTAGCAGGGTTGCTCATATTCTGGCGGGAAGTGCTAGCCATCAAAGCCATGGCTCACAATTAATGGGAAGGGGGGCAGCCACACACTCATCCACATCAACGACTGGCACAATGACCCACCAAGTCACCCACCCTCACCCACAAATAACGGAATGCGCGAATTATTCAACAGTTACAAAAAAGTTATTATGCAATTTGGAAAGTCGGCTCTGTATGTGTTGGCACCCAGCTTAAAAAATTTTGCCTTGGTCCCCCCTATTGTTGTTTTCTTTGCAAATTTTTTTTCTTCCAAAAGTCTCCAAAACCATACTTTTTAATCATTTTAATGCACAAAAAATTTTCGGTACGAAAAATATTTTAACTTGGCCCTATAGTTAATTCGAAAAGAGGGTCAAAAACTTAATGCCACAAACATATTTTTTAATTTTGACAATTACACCACATACCAGGCAGGGTGGTGATTTTTTGGTAAAGAGGGTATGCGATCACAAAAAGAGGGCATTTACAAGTAAAACTTTTGAAAAAGAGGGGCATCATGAATATTTCTACTACGCAACACTTAAACTAGTTTAACATATGAAAAATTGCACAAAAACGACACTTTCAGAATTTTTTTTATTTCACTAGAGCAAAACAATCGGGGCATATAACATTAAAACTAACTTTTTTACTCGATTTTGCAATTTTCTGCCCTTTTTTGTCAAATAGAAAGGGGCGAAAATTTCAAAAAGAGGGGATTTGCCCTCTGATTGCCCCCCCCTGATACCAGGTCACCTCCGTATATAACGGACCTACAAAAAGTTCGTTCCCGCCTAGGGGTTAACACTTTTTTTAGCCCGATTTTAGAAGGCTTTTGCCAGTTGTCTTTGGCTGGTCTAGTCCAAAACATCGCAAGGATTCCGGTTTTACCAATCGTTTCTGAAAATTGCAGTAGTTTTGCCGAATGACCCGCGCCCCTCGATATGACGCACACCATTTTGAAAATAGGTGCCGAGAGGGGTTTTAAGCAGGGTTGCCATCTCTGATTTGCAAAAAAGAGACATGAGCCTTTGAAAAATGCATTTAATGTAAAATTTTCACGAAAAAAGGCATTTGTATGTAAAAAATTTTCTCGAAAAAAAAGATCGAACAAAATGCCTGTTTTATTCTCAGGGAAAAAAGGCGTAGCATCCAAAAAAAGACAAAATGGAAACCCTGCCACAAGCTATTTTTTGAATTTTTTTCCTGAATTTCAGAAATATGTAAAGAAAAAATGTTTCAGTCCGTCATAACATATCCTAGCCTACCCTTGCCTAAGTCTAAATATAGAAAAAAATGGTCAAAAAGTTAGGTTGAGGATTCAAGGCAAAATATTTTGCATACCAGAAAATATTTGTGCATATAAAGAAATGGTTTTGGAGACTTTCGGAAGAAAATTTTCTGGCAAAAAAAATAACCAAGGGGAACAAGGCAAATTTTTGTGCTTGTTGCGAACACATGTAAAGCCGAAAAATCGAATTTAGATTCCAAGAATAGGCTTTTCAGATGGTAAAAAATACAAAAGTGGTCGCTGCAACAGCAGATACACATATATTTGGGGGTCTGGCAAACAATGACCAGCCATATCACCCCCTCTTTACCTCCATTTCTTTGAGGTTTAGCCGACAATAGCAGGGGAATATGTAATGGAATCCAGTGGCCCAAGGTCAAAGGCTATTCATTACAAATTCTTCTTCTTTATTTTTTTTGGCATTCTTCTCTTTTTGCTAGCAAAGCCGATGCTTTGATTAGCAATATTTGATTGGCTGAGTTTTTTTTAGAGAAATTGACTACAGTCTAGTCTCGTTTATGCGACACCCCTCAAGTCAGGGTCCGACACGCCAACACTTTAAAGTTAAAGGTTTTGGGAAGTCCGAAAATCGAATTTGCGATTTTCCTTTTCCCAAAGACAACTGAAAAAAATGGCTTCGTTTATCCGACACCTCTTTTTAAAATCAGGTGTCGGATAAACGAGACTCTTTATGGCAACGTAAAATTGGGAAAACGATCGCCAAAATCAGAATCCTTGCGATATTTCGGACTGAAACAACCAAAGACAACTGGAAAAACATTTTAAAATTGGCTTAAAAAGTGGCGGACCCTAGGTGGGAACGAAGGGGTGTCGTATAACGAGACTAGACTGTCAAACCTCGTTTATCCGGCACTTCGTTCCCACCTTGGGTCCGACACTTTTTCAGCTCAATTTTCGAAGTCTTTTGCTAACTGTGATTCGCCAGTCTAGTCCGAAATATCGCAAGGATTCTGTTTTTGCCGGTCGTTTTCCAAAATTTTTAAATTTCGTCAAAGACCCCGAACCTCGGTTATCCGGCACCTTTTTGAAAATCAGGTGCCGGATAACCGAGGTCCGCGGGTCTTTATGACGAAATTTAAAGATTTTGAAAAAACGAATGGCAAAATCAGAATCCTTGCAATATTTCGGACTAGACTGGCAAAAGACTTCGAAAATTGAGCTGAAAACAGTGTCGGACCCAAGGCGGGAACGAACTTTTGGGGGTGCCGTATAAACGAGGTTTGATTGTATTGATAATTTCAGTGACCTCTTGATTAGCCGTAGATTTTAACCTAGATTACCGAGCTATCGATTTGTTCTTTTAATTTTTACAAAGAATTTGTAGGAAACAAAAAAACAAAAGATAACTTGACCAGAAACCGACATCGTTCCCATCGCACAAAAATATCGACCACTTTGATAAATTAACGTGAACACCCACAAGTAATTGCGTTTTTTTTTTAAGTGACACAGGAAAAATGTACTCTTGAAAATTTTTGCAAAACTGGGCTTTTAGATTTTTTGGTTATATGCATTTTTGTTTTGAAAGAAACAAAATTTTTGGGAACTTGACCATCGTTTCCTACCAATTGTGCGCAATTGTAGAGAAATTTTTCCAAAATGCTGCCTTTTTTGAAATGGTCATAACTTTTTTGTAGGTCGTTTTTCAAAATTCTGTTTTGCCAATCCATTTTTCTCGCCGACAATATTTTTTTGGTGTATAATGTCAAAAACACAATTTTTGCTTGGCCCCCCTGTGGTATGGGTCCTGGTCTACAAATGACTTTTGGATGGCCAGGACCCGAACCACAGGGGGGACCAAGCGAAAATCATGTTTTTGACATTATACGTCGGCGAGAAAAATCGACTGGCAAAAACAGAATTTCGAAAAACGAACTACAAAAAAAGTTATGACCATTTCGAAAAAGGCAGAATTTCTTGAAACACCCTGTACATAAAATAGTACTAAAAAGTGGCATTATATGCGCTCGCGTTTCTAGAAAAAAATATGCTTTGGTGCCCCTTTTTATTTTTCTGAAAAAAAGTTTTTTCCCCAAAAGTCTCAAAAAGCGTTTATTAACACTTTCAAATTATTTTCACGAAAAAAATTTTTTTGGTAAAAAATTTAAAAAAAAATTTGCCTTGGTCCCCCAAGCTGATTTTTTCGGAATTTTTTTTCCCAAATTTCTCAAAAAGCATGCAAATGCACTTTTTAGTGTTAGAATAAAATATTTTTCGACAAATATATAAGGTCCACTTAAGGCCGCAGACCAACGTCCGCCCTTAATTTTACAGATAGTTGTAGCCGGCCAAGGGTTGACCTCTTCGCAGCCAAGACCAGCACACTCCACATTGCAAGTGATTAAGAAAGTTCAGTGTGAATTTGGGAGACAAGAAAATTTTCCGAAAAAAATCACCAATGCAGAAAAATCACCAATGCAAAAAAAAAATTTTTAAATCTTTTTAAAAAATTTTGGTTCTTTTCCGTTGTCGATTACCGCCACTTCATTTCAAACAGAATTTCAGAGTAATATTCCTCGCTGATTCCTCTGTGTGCTTATGCTTTTAATAAACATGTATAAGTAGAAAAAGTAGCAGAAATTGTATATGGAGAAAAAATAAAGTGGCCTGTCGATAACGGAAAAGAACCAAAATTTTTTTGTGAAAATGATTTTAAAGTGTAAATAAACAGTTTTTGAGACTTCTGAAAAAAAATTCAAAAAAATCAACAGGGGGGACCAAGGCATATTTTTTTGTGAAAATGATTTTAAAGTGTAAATAAACAGTTTTTGAGACTTCTGAAAAAAAATTCAAAAAAATCAACAGGGGGGACCAAGGCATATTTTTTTGTGAAAATGATTTTAAAGTGTAAATAAACAGTTTTGAGACTTCTGAAAAAAATTCAAAAAAAATCAACAGGGGGACCAAGGCATATTTTTGTGAAAATGATTTTAAAGTGTAAATAAACAGTTTTGAGACTTCTGAAAAAATTCAAAAAAATCAACAGGGGGGACCAAGGCATATTTTTTTGTGAAAATGATTTTAAAGTGTAAATAAACAGTTTTGAGACTTCTGAAAAAATTCAAAAAAATCAACAGGGGGGACCAAGGCATATTTTTTGTGAAAATGATTTTAAAGTGTAAATAAACAGTTTTTGAGACTTCTGAAAAAAAATTCAAAAAAATCAACAGGGGGGACCAAGGCATATTTTTTTGTGAAAATGATTTTAAAGTGTAAATAAACAGTTTTTGAGACTTCTGAAAAAATTCAAAAATCAACAGGGGGACCAAGGCATATTTTTTTGTGAAAATGATTTTAAAGTGTAAATAAACAGTTTTTGAGACTTCTGAAAAAAAATTCAAAAAAATCAACAGGGGGGACCAAGGCATATTTTTTTTCTAGAACCTCGAACGCATATAAAGCCAAAAAAGTCTTAGTAGCCGTGAGTAGTATTGCCATTGAGCACGTAATAAACAGATGTTGTTGGCACAACAGGCAATCAATGTCTGTTGCATAATAGAGAGACTCACTCTTGACACACCATTGTCAAGGTGGGGGCTATAACAGCAATGCTACTGCTAAAAATTCACTCAGCACTCAATAAATCATCCAACCATCATCTAGCAGCTTAGAATACTACTAGTAAATCAACCCTTTCCCTATCTTCGAAAACAATGATATTTGCATTTGAAGAGGTGTTCAATCTCACCCAAATAACCCCTTGCTAACTTTTTGGCCTTTTCATTGAATTTTTTGTGGGCAGTGTCAGTGAATAGAATGGCATACACCAGCCAAGTTTTTTAGTGCTTTTTGAATATAGAAAGAGTGAATTGGCTTGAATAGCAAATACACTTTTTGTCCAGAAAGACTCATATACAAAAGGCGCTTGACTATTTTCGACTTGTTTTTTATAAGCAGCTATATTTTTCCAGCTTTTGAACAAAAAAATTCAATGCATTTGGCTTAAAGACAAAATGTAAGCAGTTTTCTCAAATATGACAACTTTAGTCGTTTCGCGTTCCGCTTTTTCAATTTTAAATTTTCACCCAAAAATCTTGAGATCGACCTCAAATTTTTCCGATTTTGGGCATCCAAAAAATAACTCCCCCGGGGGAGCTATTAGAGGAAATACGGTAATTTTCTTTCCCAATATTTATGTCTAACAAGGGAACCAATCGAACTGTACGATTCAATAATTCTGAAAATGCCATTTTGTTAAGCATAGTTGATTTACTATATGGAATTTTCATATTTTTTGCTGAGAGACAGAAAAAATCGAATCTGTAGACGCGAGAAACATCGAACCGCAAACTGCCTTGGTCCCCCCTGTGGATTCTTAAACAAGGAATTTGTTTATGGTAGAGCCGGTAGGTTGAAAAAAAAAGTGTCTGGGGATAGAGCTTTTGGGTGTAATTATATAAAGACTTGACTGCAGAAAGTATGTTTTCGGAAATCCACAGGGGGACCAAGGCAGTTTTGGTCTAATTTGACTTTTTTCTCGAGTCTCCATATTCGATTTTTTCTGTCTGTTAGCAAAAAATATTAAAATGCTATACAGTAAATCGACCATGCTCTACAAGATGGCATTGTCAGAATTTTCGAATCGAATCGTACAGTTCGATCGGTTCCCATGTAAGAAAAACAATTTTAGGGGCCAGAAAAATTCTTTCGGTAACAAGAAAAAGTCATTCGGCGACATGATTTTTCGGCGACAGAAAAAAGTCTTTCGGCGAAAAGTCAGGGGCTTAAGATAAGCTTAAGATAATTGTCGATTAATAATCCAAAATTGGATAAGGCTAACACACTTAAAGGGGCATACTCACCTGTTCAAAATTTCAAAAATTTCCTAATTATCAAACTTTTGCACGGATTTTTCAACTTGGTTTCTAACAATACTTCACCTAAAATAAAATTCTAGGCCTTGTTTTGTTAGAAACCAAGTTGAAAAATCCGTAGAAAAGTTCAATGTTCAGAAAAAAATTTGAGTTGGCGGGGACAAATTTTGAACAGGTGGGCATGGTCCTTTAACTTAATTATCAATAAAGTCAAAAGTCTTGTATTTGAAGGTTTATTCAAGAATTTGAAAAAAAACGAAATTCTCGTTGTCATGAAGAAGTATGGGTTTTGAGATTTTGTGGTCTGATGCATGTCATGTGTGTCCAAAGAATCTATCTCATTTTACCCATTTTTTAGTTTTCAGCTAAAATTAAAGACTTTTGTTGTCCGTTTTTATGGCTTCAGTCGGTTTCTTTAGGCTCCGCTTCTAAATACAGTCGACTCTGGATAGTGCATCGCTCGATATAGCCTCCAGCTCGATACTGCGTCCGCTTTTTTTTTCGATTTGGTTGGTCAATAATGATTTTCCGTATAATCGACTGTGTATATGGCGTCCGCTCTATTGCGTCCAGCTCGATATTGTGTTCGGCTAGTGCCGGTTCCGACTGAGTAAAGGCCGCTCCATATTGCGTCCTCTCAAAAGTTCTCGAAAAATGCATTCAAAAATACGATTTTTTTTAATTCAACAAAACTAGAGATGGAGTCACTAAAAAATATTGCGTCCGGGTGGGGCCGGTTGCGAGAGCAATGCACTATCGAGAGTCGACTGTAAACAGCTTTGGTACAAGTTTTCCACAATGAAAAAAATAGAAAAGTACAACTTTTTGTCCTTTTTCCATACCATGCTAACTTTTTTCAATTCACACAGGATAACCTGATAGACATGAATTAGAAGAAAATCACAAAAAAGCAAAAATCTAAAATTAGGCTATATTATCACTGCAGGGGTCCTTCTTTTTCTTATGTCATTCAAGCAAAAACTTCTCTAAATAAACAAAAAGCGCAAGTAATACAAGCATCAGCAGCAGGATGAGCAAACTCTGCCTCAAGGCAATACAGTTGGAAAGTAATCTTGCCTGTTATCTAACAGCCCCCGTCTCCTAATAAATGGATGGATGAATAGACAGGCAGAAAGAAGAAGAAGACAATAAAAGGCCCTCACATCTGCTCCTCTGCTCGCACAAAAGGCACTCAAGGGGGCTTTGTTTCTAATGCGTGTTGGGGGATAGGGATACTTTGCAATTGATCTGGCCTACATTGAGCAATCCAAAAAGTGTTATTTGCACTGCAAATTTGTTGGTTTTGGTAAATATACTTATTGCTCTTGCTCTGAGGCAATGGCGCAGTCAAGAGCTAGTAAAGTGCTTGAAGATGTTATAGACACAACAAGTGTTATTGCATAGCTAAGGTGACATGTCTTTATGGCTAATTGATAGCACTAAGGGCTGCTACAACGGTTCTATACGACAATCCGGTGCCAAAATATGCCTTGGTCCCCCCTGTTGTTTTAAGAGAGAAATTCAATTTTTTCAATTTTCTCAAAAAAAAAGGACCAAGGCATATTTTCGCACCGGATTGTCGTATAGACCCACATCCCACCCCCTGCTGAAAGAAAAAAATTTATAAATTTTGACTAGACAAACTCCGAACACAGTGATTTGCCTTTAGCGATTCCTTCAAAAAATTTTAAAAAAATTTTTTTGTGAAACTTTTTGATAGGGTCTTAGATAAGACGTCACCCCTCAAATTCGACTTGTTTGTTGTTTGTTTACCTTATTTGTTTCCAAAATGAGATAACAATGAAAAAATTTCCGTGAGAAAATGAGAAATTTTCACTATTATCAAAAGCTTAAAAGCCAAGCTTGAGAGTGAGATTGCCAGATACTTGCGAGCCATCAGAGCAAGATTGGGGAAACGCCTTGTCACCAGCTTTTTTTACGACTTCCAGACTTCACTCGGCATTATTCTAAAACAGTCAACAGATGAAATGAATACTTTAGGAAAAAAGAGAAAGTGCACAAGAATGCATTAACAGGTCTTAGTTCACGCCGAAAAACAAGAATAATTATTTTTTATCGTCGAAAACTCAAGCGCTCAATAAGAAATGAAAACTCGAAATTTTTTTCGATTCGAGTCCAACTCGAAATGACAACTCGAAACTAGAAAATTTTCGAGTTTAGAGTTTTTTTCGAGTTCAACTCGACTCGACAACCCTACTTATCACTTTAAATTTTTTTTGACCAGCGCATAGCCCAGGATCTTAGCTTTCTAACAAACTATCTACTGACTAAGTAGGATTTCCAAAAAGTTGGAGGAAAAGGTCTTTCAATAAAACAAATTTTTCAAAAATGTGGTCCATTCAAAAATCTATCTCTCCATCTTTTGAAACCTCATTTAGTCAATTGATAGCTTGTAAGAAAGCTGAGATCCTGTGCTACACGCTGGTCAAAAAAATTTTAAAAGTGACAAGAAAACCCCGAGAATAAAAGCTTTTTCAAATTCCCGGCAGGAAAAGAAACATTTCCGGCAGAATAGGAGCTATTTTCAGGGTCGAAAAGAATAACAATCCATTTTTAATCTTTTGCAAGCGGGTTTTGTACACATTTTGTAAAAGTTTTTTCATCTCTTCGTTTCTTTTCATATCAACACCCGCGTGTCCTAATGGCGAGAATCTTTATTTTTTCATGTAAAATCGGAATCCGTCGAATTTTTTGTACTAGACTGGCTAAAAAAAGACTCAAAAAGTGAGGAAAAAAGTGTCGCACCCATCTGGTGATCGAAAATGTATGAAAACCCATAAAAATTGAAAGATAACTCAAAACCTATTGAAACCATAAAATCGAAGTTGAATTTTTTTTAGAAAAAAGCATTGTACCACCCAAACCCCGATTAAATTACTATTTTCGTCGGTTATTGAATTCTTGAAAGGGGAGAGATGGCCAATTTTGCGTGTGGGGGGAGGGTTGGTCTACGCCAACCCTACTCAAAACTAGAGATGATGGCTTGACCTTTTCGGGACGGGTCAGAATTCAAATTTAAAAATTTCGGACGGACGCGGACAGGACAGGTGCCAAAATTTCCGGGCGGGATTGCGGGACAGGACGATTCTCTAAAATTAACGGGAGGACGGAATTGTCCCGTCCGTCATCATCTCTAGTTGACTGTAATTACAAGTTGAAGGTAGTTGTTGAAAAATTGAATTTTTTCGGGACGGGACGAGACGGAATTTAAAGAATTTTTTTCGGGACGGGACAGGTGCCAAAAAATTTCCGGGATGGGACGATTCTCAAATTAACGGGACGGAATTATCCCGTCCCGTTCCGTCATCATCTCTACTCAAAACCTCTATTTTTTCACACTTCCCAGCTCTAACAGCCTTGGATAATAGCCATCTTTAAATGGCGCCAATCAAGTACTCTTCTCCAGATGTGCCCTTCCCAAACTATTTCTTTACATAATTAAAAAGAAAATAGATGAAGACTAATGAGAGTGCAAAGCAGCAGCCTTTCCAACTTACAATAGCCACTCCAACACTTAGGGCTGAATTAATTAGGTGTAGGAGGAATTGAAATTTATTCTTGCAGCTAAGTTGCCCTTTCAATTTACTCCATTATCCAGTATTCAATTGAAGGATTAATGGCCAAAACTTTCGATTGTTCGAGGATTGTTCTTTTTACCCGCCATTACTTCAATGTTCACACTAAATTAATGGATGAGATGAAATGAGCAGATGATACAAAATCTGTTAAAAAGCTTTGAATAGAATTTATTGTGTTGCCAAAAATTTGAAATGTGCTGCCGAGAAATGGCCAAACGTGTTATCAGTGTTTCCGAAAATAACACTTTGCATTAAACACTTAACACATACTCTTTTTCATATATTTTGGTTTCTTTTCTCAGATTTTTTACACTGCTTTGTAGCTGAGATTTTTTTCTATCAATTGAGTGGTCAAACACACCAATTAAAAATAATTTTTGAGGAAATTACACCAAGTGTACACTTAACACTTGATTTTTTTTAAACACTTGGTGTGATTCTGTCAAAAATTATTTTTCACTACGACGTTTGACCACTCAATCGATAGAGAAAAATCTCAGCTACAAAACGGTGTAAAAACATCTGAGATAAGAAAACAAAATATATGAAAAAATGTATGTGTTAAGTGTTAATTGCAAAGTGTTAAGTACAGTCGACACCTTATTAAGATTTAGGTGTATCCAGGGCTGTGCACGGGCCGGTTTTTGGGCGGCCCGTCCCGCTGCTTTACCATGAAAGCCCGGCCCGGCTTAGCCCGGAAGGGTGTCGGCCCATGGGTTATGCTGGGTTATCGGGTAGAGCGTCGACTGTAATATTTTCGGAAACAATGGTTTGGCCCCTCTGTCGCTTGTCTTGACAAGAAAACTTTTTGAATCGAGAAAAAACTCTTTAGGGCCTGACTATACTTACATGAAAATTGCAAGTTTCAGCCTTAAATTGAAAGTTGCAAGTTGCAAGCGAAAGTAGTATAGTCGCTTGCAACTTTCATGTTTGCGACTATACTTTTTGGAAAAATTTCAACTTTTTGTGATTTTGCTTGATATTTACTTAGCCAATCTTAACCAATTCTAAACAGCTCCTATCAGACCAGACCAGCCCTATAACAACAAGCTCCATACTAACCGCTACCAAATACAGTCAGACAAATACAGAAAGCCATACATTTTTTTTCTTCCCATGACAGAACAATGCGACGGTATCAACGACTCAAATACTCAACAAAACGTTCGTTCATTGACTTCGTTGACTATTTTGTTTGCTATATTTGAAATTCATGTCCGAGTGCCCTCGATCCGATGCCCACACTGATGAATCTGAATGCAACTGTTAAACACAGTTACGCCCACAGCTTGTCCACCACAGCACGTTTCGAGTGGTCATTAAGCGTTGCATTCCATATGACTGGCCGAACACGAACCTCCTCGATGATAGTTGCCTTTTCCAGATCCGTCAGATCCTTGTGCGTGGGAGTAGCCATTAAAAGGCAAAATAAAACACATACTGGAAGCACAGAAATGTGCAATAAAAACGCAGAAAAACTATGAAAAAACTTTCATGAAAGTTGAAAACTTTCAATTTTGGAAATTGAATGTGAAAGTTGCAAGTGAAAGTTGCAAGAAAAGTATAGTCACAAACTTGAAAGGTGAAAGTTGAAAGTTGCAAGTGAAAGTTTCTTGCAATTTGCGACTATACTTTTTTTGCAACTTTCATGAAAGTACTTGCAACTTGCAACTTTCAACTTTCATGAAAGTTGCAAGAAGTATAGTCAGGCTCTTAGCAACAACTGTGCGTCAGAAAGAAATTTCGCCCCTAAAAAATCTAGAATTCTGCTGTCAAAAATTTTGACTTTTTCTGCTGAAAAATATTGAATTTAAAATTTTTGGACCCTAAGATTTTTGGACCCTAGTATGGAATGCCCCCCCCCCATATTTTTTCTCTTTAAACTTAAGTAAAGAGTACCCAAATACATGTCCCAAACCCCGGAAAATGTGCGTAAGACATTTATTAGTCACAACTTCCATACGCTGGCCTACCCGTGAGCCTAAGAGCTAAGCCTAAACTTTTTGTTCCAAAGTGTAGCTACAGCGATTTTGGGAAGGTCAGGTTCTGGGGCAAGGGATATTCTATGCTAGCGCCAATTTTTGCAGCAAATTTAAAATTTTCGGCAGCGAAATTGAAGATTCTGGAATCAAATTTTAATATTGATCGAAATATTTTTTCGAGAATAAATTAAAAATGATCAAGCACCAAGATATTCACCAAATTCACCAACCTAATTGTTTAACATGCGTTAATGGTGCTAACGACACAATCACTTAATTGCCTTATGGAGAGAATTGGGCGAAATCTGCGGGAAGCCCATTACTCTTTGGCGATGAGCAAGCAGATAGATGAGATTGATATGTAAAATGGAGAGACTATTTTTTTTGGTATGCCCAATTACGCGTTAACATCATCAATCATCTAAGCACCCTAAAAGGCCTGAGGAATTTAATGTCAGTTTTGATGTAAAACCATTTCATCAATAGTGAATACATAAAAATAATATGGTGGCATTCGGCCTGTGCAGGGGCCTAAAAGATAGCGACCCGGCTGAATCTTCCTTTTGTTAAGTAGGCCCGGGCCGGCCTCAAGGCCCCCACCCAGAAAATTGCTCAAAATTACCGTATTTTCTCTAATTCCGCCGCCGGGGGCAGAGTTTTTCAACCCTCCGAAAATCGGCAAAATTTTTGGGTCAATCTTGAGATTTTTGAGTGAAAATCGAAAATCTAAAAAAATCGGTAGAGCTTGTGGGAGTTAATAAAATGCAAAAAACAGATCTGCAAAATTTTTCTTCTGCTCCGAGATATAGACCCTCAAAGTAGAGAGGGGGCGGAATTAGAAAAAATACGGTAATTCGTTAGCAAAAACTGTTTTAGCAATGCGGTTCTATTTAAGAATCCGGTGCCAAAAACAGCTTGGTCCCCCTGTTGATTTTTCATGTAAAAAGCTTGGTACCTCCTTTTGTTTTTCAGTATTTAAAAAAAATCACTTTTTGTCCTGTAGCTCGGTAAGCTGTTTTATATGAAAATCAACAAGGGGACCAAGCTGTTTATGGCACCGGACTTATATTAGAGAAGGGGGGGCTTATAATAGGAGGCGGCTTCAATCAAAGGAAATACGGTACAACCAAGTGAAACACACTTGCTCAAGGGCATGCTCTACAAATTATATGCCAACTACTGTCTGACTACTGTACTGTTCTTGAAAATGCCCACTCTTCAGAAGCTGCATTTGTAGGACTGCAAAACGGGAAAAGAAAATGGAGTGCTATTTGATGGAATGAGCCAAGATCAACTCATCCAAAAGCTCGATATCAATGCTATTTGGTTCTAGCTGTACAGAGGTTATGTATGCTTGATGGAAATATTACGTGAATTTTTGCCGTGTTTGTCGAATTTATTTTGCTGAGTTGGGTATGCATAAAAAAATTATCTTTTTACTGTATTCACTCTAATATAATCCTATATATAAAATCTACGTAGGAGGACCTTTTTAATGATGGACCACACAGAAGGGGAAAATGTCGAACTTTTCAAATTTTACAAATTACAAGAATATACAGATTTGTATAAGGAATTGAATCGTCAGCTGGTGAATTTTCTTGGGGAAAAATTGTAAGTGTACCGCAAGGCCAAAACAGGAATCTAAAGAATTTTGCGAGTAATCCAAAGCATGCAAAGATACATCCTATCTATTCTGGTCTTTACTACAACAATAATAACCTCAATATATAATACAATGAGAATAAACAGGCATGTTTACGGATATTTTTTTAGATAGCAGGCCTCCAATCTTGTGGTGGCTGCTCCTCCTCCTTCACTCGAAGCTTTCCTAACTCTTTATTGCCGAGAAGACGGTTGAAACGAACGAGCACATCAGCGGCGAGCATCCCCTGAGTCTTGAAAACGATTTTTCGATTGTCATCTGAAAAAAATGTTTAATTAGAGGGGCGGATAGTTAGAAGTTCTTACGGTAAGATATTACAATAATTAGACATGTTGCAGATATTTTCCTACAGAGTGTCCCAATAAAAATGCTCACTTCTTTAACAGCCACATCTTTGTATAAATAAATTTCGATAAATTTCCCAATAAATTTCTCGCTATAAATTTTGAAAATGTGTGAAAGCAGATCGACTTAGTTTACCACGCATATTTTTTGGTATATAAAATTAAAAACACGATTTTTGCATGGCCTCCATTGTGATTTGGGTCATGGTTTGTAGATGGCCTCCGGATGGGTAAGGCCTAACCCCACGGAGGACCAAGCAAATTTAATGTTTCTGACTTTTTGTAGAAGAAAAGCGCCATTGAAAACTGAGTCAATAGGCGTTCACAAAATTTTCAAAATTGCGAGACAAAAGCTACGGCAGTTTAAGAATGGACATGTTTCTTGGGCGACCCTATACACAACCATTAACACGAAACCAAATTTAAAACAAATGTACTGACTGAGTTTGGCTTCGAAGAAGGGTTCCTTGCCATCACTCCTGATTTCGGTTGAGATTTTCGCAGATGGATTTGTTTCCTTGACTTCAGGATCAGTGACGTGATACCAGAACTCCCTGAAATGAAAAATGTTGCTACAGTCGACGCTGGATATAATGGATACGTGGGAACCAACTTTATGTCCGTTGTATAACGGGTTTCTCCTACGGTTAAATATGCTGACTCTAGCCAAACAGCTAAATTTTCCGTCCGCTATATAAAGCTGTCTTTTATATAGAAGTCCGTTATATCCAGCGTCGACGGTGTGACGACTTCACAAATTGTCGTAAAACGCTCCAACACTGAGCCATAAATAAAAACATTACCTCAATGATTTGTTTCCCGCATAAAAAGGATCCATAGACACTTTGATGGACTTCACTTTGCTCAAATTTAACGCCCGACTAGCCGCGACCTTTGTAATCTCTGGAGCCCAACGAGCACCGTATGTAATCCTAGCCCACATGCGACACATTTTCCTAGTCTTAAAGAAAGAGTTGTAGAAATTAATTAAACTCACAAAACAATGTATGCTGAAGAAGCTGACAAGTTGAACAAATAACCAGAAAGCTTAGATCGAAAGGCTTTATTTCTTTTACAACCTTTCCACACACATAGCATCACATCAACAAATTTTTAAAAGGGGTTGTTGGTGAATAAATAGTTACAGTTAACAGGCAAAATATCTAGATAAGCCTTTTGTACCACATCACAACCAAATCGCAGGTAAAACAATGTCGAAATTCACAAAAAAATGAAAAAAATAACTCTCTAGTCCTTTAGGTAATTTTTAGCCGAATTCTTAAACATCTATTTTTCCATGATGTATAAGATGTAGTACTAAAAATACATGAGCATAAAAGCTGCTAAATGCATAAATAGATGCTTTATGGGTCGTTGAGGAACCCGCAGTTAGAAATAGATTATGTGGGATTCTGAATACACACTTTGCTCCAACTCCAACGTGTTCACAAAGTCTTAGATGGAGTATCTCTTAGCATTTAGAAAACGCCAACATACTCAAAATTGCATGGAAATTTGTTTGGTATATAAAGTCAAAAACACGATTTTCGCTTGGTCCTGGTTTGCGGTCAGCCTCTGGATAGGTAATGCCCAAATTACAGGGGGGGACCAACCAAGCAAAAATAGTGTTTTCGACTTTACACACCAAAAAAAATTTCATGCAATTCTGACTTGATATGCGTTCACAGAATTTTACATTTCGACTTTAGAAAAAGGTTATGACCCTTCAAAAGTGTTAAAATTTTTTGACCCCGACTCCGTGTACAAGTCGGAGTTGGAATATTTTGCTTGCTTACTCCGACTCCAGGTTCGCAAATAAGCCACTAATTTCTTTAGTAGGACCCGGTTCAGCAAATATACCCATTCACCAACAAACTCTACTCATAACAGGTGCTTCTTGAAATTATTTTTTCTTATGCCAATTGGAGACCAATTCAGTAACTCTGCTAACATTCGATGCCATTTGCTCAAGAGTTTCACTAGCCAACTCGTACACGATGGATGGATCATATGAGTCACGAGCTTCTTCTCCAACAGTTCCGAAAATTTCACATTCAACGTTTTCTCTGACTTTGCTTGCACTGTAGTTCCGACTGGCCAATCGATCGTAGAGAATCTCAGTGTTTTCACAACGAAGCACAAAGACAAAATCAAACCATCGTTGAGGGAAGAATTCTGAGGAGTGATAGTCTAGCACAACACCACCATCATCGGAGTTCATTCGGTCCTGAATAAAACTTCTTAACACTCTGAATACGGCTGATTTTGAGACCCCGTAAAAGTTTTAAAAATTATGTTTCAGAGAATTTTTTTGGCACAGTTTGCACATTTCAGTTTTGTGCACGAACTGCGCAAAAAATTGCGGTATCGCGTCTATGTGCAAAAATCGCAAAATCCATGATACCGGACAGGTATCATGGATTTGGGCATTTTCAAATTCTCGCCTATAATAATTCTCGTGAAAGTCCAGTTTCCAGTTGACATATGCCAATTCTGAGGCCAAATTCATGCTCAGCGTGGTCGATTCACTTATAAAAGTGTGAGGTCATCGAACAACTCGGGTTTCGCCTTGGTCCTCCCTGTGGCTTAAAGGGGCATGCCCACGCCAATAAGTCTCATTTCAAATGATTGAATTCCCCGTGCACCAGTTTTTCAGATGAAGACAAAATAAATTTGAATCTAATTTTCATTACAAACATTTTTATGATGTTTAGGACAACGGAACATCGTTTATGACAACAGAAACATCATAAAAATGTTTGAAATGAAAATTAGATTCAAATTTATTTTGTCTTCATCTGAAAAACTGGTGCCCAGGAATTCAAACATTTGAAATGATACTTTTTGGCGTGTACATGCCCCTTTAAGGAAAAATAAATACCCTTTCACTTTCAGTAACGAATTTTACACATTTTGTAAAAAAAAATTACCTCAAGAAAATCCAGCAACTTATCTTCATCTAAGACATGTGACTTGTACTGTTCATCGTAATCACTGAAGAGACTCCTTTCTTTAACTTCTTTGCCAATGTCAATGAATTCAAAGCATAGATTCTGTGCCAAGCGAGCAGCCAATGTGGATTTTCCAGTTCCAGGAGTGCCAGTAATCTTAAGGAATTGAAATCAGTTTATGGATGGAGATAATAATTTTCGAGTAATTTTACCAGAACGTTCGGTTTCTTCCTTGTCTTCGAAGTAGCCATTTGAAATCTATAAAACTGATAAATTTAGTATATTATACTCTCAATCCCAGTAATTCTAGCCATGCAGGAAAAAAAATAGATGCCCCTCAAAATAATATTTAGGGGGAGTATTCATATAAACCGACTTATAAGACCTTCTGACCAATCTCTAATTGGTCTATTTGGTGTCGGGCGACTTTGGTGCTATCGGGTCTAAAGATGTTATGTTAAAGACGTAAAGATGTTATATGTTACTTCGAATAAAAGAAAAAAATGTAAAAACTTGGCCCAGAAATATTCTGCCAGAAGCCAGAGTTGTTTTGGTTTCAAAAAGGTCATTCTTAATCTACTTTCGGCAATCTTCAATATGCCAACGTCCAAAAAGAGCAACTAAATTAGCTTCTAATTCATTTCCCTATCGGAAACGGTTTTTGACTATAGTGATGCTGCTGGCTCGTCTGCCTGTGGACTAGTGCTAAAAACTGCAGGACAATCAGACGGGACGCGTTCTAGCATCCATATATTCTTAACCATAACGGGATGCTTTACACATAGAAAATGACGTAAATCGGTCTTACTGACGGATAGCCAGTAAAAGCGAAGAAAAATTCTAACTAGTTTGTTAATAAAGTATTTTCATGCCAAAGGAGAAACATAAGCGCTCGAAAAATATTAAACACTCCACTGTGGAACGATGGCCATCCCTCATCCTATGGAAATCCAACGTACATTTTATAGATACGAGAACAGACAAATACTATTCCCTGGATTTAGAATCACAGAACTCTAATAAATAAATAAACCCCTTAAACTGGCTAGTGCACCGAATTAAGTTCTGTATATGTAAAGTGTAAACGACAACACATTAACGCAAACATTTTATTGGTGAACTCATGTAAAAGAGTCATACAATAACAAAATCAACAACGATTGCCAGGAGATACTCGATGGAGCTATGATCTTTGCAGGAACTATTCTTCTGGAATCTCCAATTCGCCTGAACGGATGGCATCCACGATGTCATGAGGATGCTGGCCGTCAACAGTGCACCCAACCGACTGAGCAGTACCTAAAAAGCACAAGGTTATAAGTTCTAAAAGTTCTAAAATAGTACGTACCCAAAATTTCCTTCACGGTTCCTTCAAGTTTCTTGGCCATTGAGCGCGGACGCATCTGTCTGGCAATGTTGATAATTTGCTCCACCGAAAGGTTTCCAGCGTGCTTAACTAAAAATAATAGAGCATTAGTCGGTTACAGCAGAATGTAAATGAAATCTTCAAAAGCTATAATTTTAGCGACTATGATGGAACCTTACCAATGTGTAAAAAAAGGTACCAGTCAACTAATTCTTATTTTTACATAAAAAAGTCAAACTGGGGGATGGAACCTTTCGAGGTTTCCTACCCTCCTTATGCACTCATCATAGGTACGAAAAAGCACATAGTGTTCGTACCGTTCTTGACTTTCTTTCTGTCTCTTGGCGGCTCCTTCAACTCCTTAACTATGAGAGAGGCGGCAGATGGAACGACGTCTATCTTGGCAACACGGTTCTGGATAGTCAACTTGCAAGTCACTTTCAGACCCTTCCAGTCAGCAGTGGCTTTAGCGATGTCTTCACCAATCTTTTTCGGGGACTGTAAATCAGAAATTGAAATGACATCAGGAAATACAAGATTCTCAAAAAAAACGTACCAGACCAAGCGGACCGACTTTGGGAGCCAAAGCAGATGTGGCACCAATCTCACCTCCAACGCATCGCAAGTACACTAAATAAGAACTAGTTGGATCGAAAGAAATCAAAATTTTTTGTAGTTTAACCCACCGATCTTGATTTCAGACGGATCAAACTTGGGTGGCATTTTCGATCACGAGAGGCAAAGCAAATTCTGGAATAAAAATGTAAAGCTTTGCAAAACAACGTTTATGGAACAGAGGCAATAATATTTAGAATATCGGCACAGAAATAAGACTGAAAACTTCCGCGGTCTTACATACCGTAAACACTCTAATTATATGGCTCTCTCTAATTAGCTGGCCCCCTCGACCTCGAGGAACTCTATCTCATCCCAGAAGCAATTTTTGTGCTCCCATAAGCTTACCTGTATCAGTTTTGAGACTTTGGTTGGACACTTAAAAATCATGAGATCGACCGACAAAGTCTTCAATTACTGTACTGTTAAAAAAATTATCGGGCCCATAATTAGAGAATTTACGGTGATCAATTTCAGACAGAAATATACGGATCAACAACAATTTATAAAACAGACTTCTTTGACAAAAGCATTGCACTGATTTAAGTTTTCACACTGTATTTTTCCGCTCAAGACGAAAAACTTTTTCAATTCAATTTGATATCCCCAGAAGTTGTGATTTTATACAAGGCTTTTATCTGAAAAGTTGGATGATCTAAATAACACAGACAGATCTTTCTGATAGGTGTTGCTGTTTTGTAAAAAAAATGATACAAAAAAGCAATGAAGTGCGTAATTTTTCAAAAATAATTTAGAAAAATTCTAAGTTGGTTATTATCAGCTAACAAGAAAACTTAAACACAAAATTTCAATCTAATCAAGCAAAGAACGAGATAAGTTTTCTACAGTGTAATGCCATTAAATTTAACAATAGCAAAATATTCCGCATGTAGAGCAATAAAATTTCCGTAACTGACTATTCCTCTTTTTTCATTTTTATTGAGTTGACGCTCAGTTCACATTATCATACCGTAGTCAACTACAGTGGGATTCGTTGTGGGATAAAGACACTTCCAACGCCAAATGTGTATGTACGACTATGGCGTATATGATGAGCAGGGAATTGATTAGCACGGCTTGGGTTCTCCCAAAATTCTGCTCAACATCCATTACATTCGCGGATTTCCTGGAGATCTAACTTGAACCATTTATTCACACATTTCCTCATGATAAGTTATAGTTGATAAAGCTTAACCGCAGTAAAATTTTCTTGTTCAAAGCCGGCTTTTGGCGCGCACACCTCCGGCTTTTGAATTTGAAAGAAGAATATTTTTTTTTGAATTTGAAAGTTGCCAATACTTGTTGTCCGAGATTTTGAACTGTCTTTCGACTCACCCTCTCCACCTATGTTCATATCAATGGATATGGGAATGTTTATGCTAACTTGTATAAATTCAGGTTTTTATCAGAAAAACCATGGACCATCATCAGGATGAGGAAGTCATTGCGCACGAGGAAATCTTGGAAGAGGGGCAGATGGGGGACGCAGGTGCTGAGGTCAGTTACTAGTACCTTTATTTTGAAAATTGTTTGCTGAGCTTTACATACAGTAAACTGTCGATATAGTAATAACCCTGGAAAACGGCCTTGAGGTTCCGGTTTATCAAGGGTTGACTCTGCAAGTGTTCTAATATAACGGCTCTCTCTAATGTAACAAGATAACGGACCCTCTAGCGCGGGTTGGAATAAATAACCACCGGTCGTTTTATCAGAACATTTGCAATTATTTTTATCTGGATCCCTTTAGTCATTAGTCATTTTCTTTTTTTCAGTACTACGAAGAAGAGTACATCGAGGTTGATGAAGCCGGTGTCGAAGGCGGCCAACTGATCGACTCCAAAGGCAACATTTATGTCGAAGGTGAGCATGAAATCGTAGGTGACTTAGATCCTGGCACCTACATTGGAGTCGATGGTGGTACAATTGTGGCTGGGGATCAGTACATGGATGAGGAAGGTCAGCTTGGCGATGGCCAGATTGTTCGCGTTGTTCGATCCAATAACCGGCAGCAACAACAGCAGCAATACCCAGTGCACTATATCCAACACCAGGGGGTTGCTTACCCAGCTAGAAGATTTCCACAGGGTCGTCAACCAGGCTATGGCATGCCACCTGTAAGTTCACTTGAATTCTGGTTTCACCACTTTACACTCAAAGTTAAATTTTCAGCGCCAGTACCATGTCCAGCCAATCAATCAGAACTCAGCTAATCAAGGTCGAATGGCACAGCGGCAACCCGCACACAGTATTGGCTACCAGCAGCAACAACAATATCCTGTGAAGCGTGTTTATGGGCAGCAGTATGCAGACCGAGGGGTAGTCTGATTTATCTACTCAAATATTTATATTTTAACTGCGATTGTAGGAGTACAGTATGGGCACATCAGATGGAAAAATCAAAGGCTATTATGATCCAGACATGCAAGTAAGTAACCCTATTCAACAATATAGTGAAACCCACTCACGTTGTAGAATATAGAACTGCTCAAATATTCTAGGATTTTTTTGGCGGGGGTTTATTCGACAATCGGAAAACTCGAAAACCGGATAATTCTACAGGAAAATTCAACAACTGCATATTCGAAAAGCGGATAATTCAGCAGAGTAATATTGGAAAACCGGATAGGTCAACAGAGTAATTTTCAACAGCCTGATTATTTAACAAAGTAATATTCAAAAGTCGGATAATTAAACTGCGAAATTTTGGTTAAATCGGGAAATTAGACCGAATGCTGACTGTTTTGAAAAAAAAATGTTGAAATGTCCGACTGTTGAATATTACTCTGTTGAATAATCCGGCATTTGAATTTTCCGATTGTCGAATAAACCCCCCGCCCTTATGTGACTATAATTTTTTTCTGATCGAATTTCAAAATTTTGTAGTGAAAGATTGACTCAAATTAGAAAAACAGAATTTAGGTTTATAATTAGGGTTGTCGGATCGGATATTCGATTTCGGATAATATCCGAAAATATCCGGGATTTTTCCAGATATCGGATACTGGATCGGACATCCGAAAATATCGGATACCAGATACGGATATCCGAAATTAATATAATAGCAGAACTGCAAAAAAAATTTATCGAACAAACTGATTTAATAAAAACCACACACCCTCAAACAACAAATTGAAAATTTCTTCTGGTTCCTATTGGCTTTTTTCATGGCTTTCTTCAAGGTAACATCCGTCAAATCCGCCCTGATGATAAATAAGTTAGCCGTCGTTGCTTTTCGAACCGATACCTGAGAGAGTTAGCGAAGAAAAGGCTGGCCTTGAAAAATTCAGAATGGACTAGGCAGAGTGGCTATCTACACAGCGTACACATTAGGTAGTGTACACCTACATACAGTATACATCTGAGGCCGACCCATTGGGTGTACACTATATCGAGACTCGACTGTATCATAAACACATGCACATCCAACTTTGAAATAAATCATTTCGAAAAGTCTGGCAAAACAAGTAAAAAAATACAGACCACAAATTTCAACCCATTTTATACCGAAAAGTTTCTTATTCTTAGTTTTAGTTTTTTGCAAAGGGTAATTTTTTTGAAGTTGAGAAAAAATTATTTGCAGATTTGCAAGGAAAAAACTTTTAATTTAGTGATCAATTTGAAAATTGACAAAAAAGCTGTAAACTGAGCGAAAAAACGATTTTCTGGGAGTGTATTATGTAAAGACATAACTTTTTATTGATGTTCCATTATCACTTTTCAGGATGTGAAGTCTCAAGTCCTACGCCCTGCGAACGCCCTAATAAACATCTCCAACTCTTCCATGGGCTCTCCAATGCTCTCCGCTCTACCCTATCAACAACGCGGATCTGCTGGTGGACCAACTAGAGACCCATTAACTGGCTCCGTCATCCCCTCCTATCTCACTGGCAGTGGGTCAAAACAGACCAAACCGTAAGTTATTCCACATCTTTTCTGGCCCTGAAAAAAATTCTTTAATTTTAGAAGAAAATCCTCGAGCAAAAAGAAACCCTGTAACTGCACCAAATCTATGTGTCTAAAGCTCTACTGCGACTGTTTTGCCAACGGTGAATTCTGTTTGGACTGCAACTGCAAAGACTGCCACAATAATTTGGACCATGAGGCGGAGCGTAGTAGAGCCATCAAGTCATCTTTGGAGCGGAATCCCACTGCTTTTAAACCAAAAATCAGTTAGTTTGTCGTAGTTGACTGTATTTCGCTTTTACTAGCTTCCTTTTACTATAGCTGTGTCTACAAAAGCTGGACGTCAAGCTGACATGGAGCGTCTTCACCAAAAAGGATGCCATTGCAAAAAGTCAAACTGCTTAAAGAACTACTGCGAGTGTTATGAGGTATGTTTGTGTATTTATTTTGTGAGACACCCCAAATTTTGGGACATTCAACTCTTAAATTTTTTGATTGACTTTAAAGCGGGCTTTAAGTGAGCCTTTGTAGAGTAAAGGGAGCAATGCCATTTTTTATTGAAATTTTTTTCTATTTTTGATTTTGCAGCGGAGAAATAACAAATGAAAATTATGACAAGAATTGAAAATTATTTTTGTTTCAGGCAAAAGTGGCATGCACTGAGCGGTGCAAATGTTGTTCATGCCGCAACACTGAGCAAGACCGTCATCACAAGTTCAAGGACAAGTTTAGCACTGGTGCTGGAGGTTTGGCCCAGTTAGCTGCAGTAGCTGCTGCGGACGCTCGCTCCAGCAGTCCCTTTAGTGACGATGAAAGTGATGCTTGTGGGACCCAAAACGACGTTCCCAACCCCAAAACGTAAATCATTTCAATGAAATTCAGGGCATGAAGAGCATCCCACGGAAAATAATTCTGCGGATGAATCGTTTATACGTCCCCACTAGGCAAAACCGAAATTTTCACTCCGGATTCACGGTTAGCATAATCGCTTCACTCAGAAACATTTCTTCAAATTTCTTCAAATTTCAAATTCCTTTCAAGACAACAAATATTCGAAAAAAATTGAATATTTAAAATTGGCTAAAATTGATTTCCCGCATTGAAATACTGATCATAAAATACCGTAAATTACTGATTTCCTGCAGTAAATACATAAACATGAGTATTTATCGGTGTTTTTACAATCGTAAAATTGTAAAAATTCAAATCAACTATGCCGAACACGAATCCGGTGTCAAAATTTTGTTTTTTCCTAGTAAGTATGCCAAAACAAATTATACGCGGAATTATCCGCCGCTGAAGTATATTCCGCAGAATTCTCGCCTGCCAAATTCAGCCCTATTACCAAAAATACCTTTCATATTTTAGTCAGCCCTGGTTCTATATGACAGAGGACGTCATAGAAGCAACAACTATGTGTTTGGTGGCTCAGGCTCAGGAATATGTACTATTTTTTAAACTGATGGCACTAAAATAGAAATTAAACTCTATTGAAATTTAGGAAGAGAGCCAGACAGAAGAGGAGCTTGAGATTAGTGTGCTCCGAGAGTTCGGCCGTTGCCTGGAGCAAATCATTGAGAATGCCAACTCCTGTCAAACAAATGTTCGATAGTTCTACCCTTTTTATTTGATTCATGTATTTTTCGCTTAAGAATATTTTGAAAGCTGGATTTTGTGTTGTAACATTGTGCTCTCGCTGTTCTGTTTGTTCGGAACATGTAAATTGAGATATTAAAATGAGCTGTATATACCAGCCAATTATAGCCACACAATATTTTGCCAGTCAATTCATTTTTGCTGGTTTTTTAGATCACACCAAGGCAAAGATGAGAAAGAGAAGGACAGATGGCTATGGAAATACGAGATAGCAAAAGACAAATTAAAACAAATTTTTCGAGCACACTTTTTGCAGCTGAAACATAGGGACAACCAAGCCATTTCCTTTTTTTCAATTATTTCCAAAAATAGCCCAAATTTTTTCTACGATGTTTTACCATGACTTAGGCATTTTCGAAATTGCCATGAGAAACTGAAGTCACATTTTAGGTTCCAAAAAATTTTGAGTTTGAGTTGAAATTTCAAAGAAATACAGTCGACTCCCTCTATAACGTACACTCCATATAACGGACTCCCTCTACAGCGGACTAATTTTTTGGGTTTGGTTGGATTTGCCTAGAAGAAGGCATATTCTACCCTCTCTATAACGGACTCCCTCTACAGCGGAATAATTTTTTTGGTTTGGTTGGATTTGCCTAGAAGAAGGCATATTCTACCCTCTCTATAACGGACTCCCTCTACAGCGGAATAATTTTTTGGTTTGGTTGGATTTGCCTAGAAGAAGGCATATTCTACCCTCTCTATAACGGACTCCTCTACAGCGGAATAATTTTTTTATTTGCCTAGAAGAAGGCATATTCTACCCTCTCTATAACGGACTCCCTCTACAGCGGAATAATTTTTTGGTTTGGTTGGATTTGCCTAGAAGAAGGCATATTCTACCCTCTCTATAACGGACTCCCTCTACAGCGGAATAATTTTTTGGTTTGGTTGGTTGGACTTGCCTAGAAGAAGGCATATTCTACCCTCTCTATAACGGACTCCCTCTACAGCGGAATAATTTTTTGGGTTTGGTTGGATTTGCCTAGAAGAAGGCATATTCTACCCTCTCTATAACGGACTCCCTCTACAGCGGAATAATTTTTGGTTTGGTTGGATTTGCCTAGAAGAAGGCATATTCTACCCTCTCTATAACGGACTCCTTATCCGGCACCAACCTTACAAACGGACCCTCGATACAACGGACCTGTTTAGTTGGCAGTGAAATATTGAAAAATAATTCCAGATATTACCGTATTTCCTCTAATAGAGCCACCCCCTTCTGATTCAAAATCGTGTTCTTGCCATTGCGTTTTTAACCCACTTTTTAAAGATTCATATCAGGCAAGTTACCACCCGTTTTGTAGTCAGTGAGATGAGCTACAGAATGAGTGGTAACTTGCCTGAGAAAAGTAATTGAAAAGTGGGTTAAAAACGCAATGCCAAGAACACGATTTTGAATCCGAGGGGGGTGGCTCTATTAGAGGAAATACGGTATTCTCACTTTTATAAATCAATTAAGCAGGTCCTTTTGTGTATGATAGCCCATTCTTCATACTAGCATTCAGCAGTGATTCAGCAGTTGTGGGTGTATACCCCCAAAAAATAGTCCATTTCCTAGACGAGGATTATTTTCAAAGCTAATTTTCAAATAAAGTTTACCATAAGATACGCAATGGAAAACTACTTTAAGCAACCAAAACAAAAAACCTTTGGAAAAAAATTTCGAGATTTTGGCCAAAACACGTTATACTAATTTTACCCTCGAGTTGGCCAGGGGAAAAAAGAAAATCCGCAGCTGCGGGTACCTGTGCAGCTAAAAATGGAATTTATCGTACAGGCTGAAGCCGATGAAAATTCTGTTCGACTAGGTTCTTAGACTGGATTTTCAGGAGCATTTTGGTATTTTGAAAGCATTTATTGGCTGAATCAGACTTGCTTAAAGCTCAATTTTTGACGTGGCACTTCGGAAACATGGAACCCAACAACAAAGACTTCATTGAGATCGATTGGTACATTACTCATACTCAAAGAATATTGATTCAGGTCTGCTGCTGTCATTTTTTCCATTTCCGTGTGCTGTTTCTTACGCTCGCGACACATAAAAATTTCAATTTGCTCCTGTGACGGGAGATTTTGTTTTTAGTCTTCCTAAAAGGTTTTTGCTACAGTTGACAAAAATTTTTAAAAGATTTAATTCTTACGTCAGTCAACATTTTCAGCATTCGCAGAGCAGTTTGCTTTCTTTCCAAACCTTTTTTAATTTGATCTTTCTCACATAGCGGGGGAGCTCCTTGACCTTTCTCATCTTGATGATCGCTAACTGATTCCTCTACTGTAACGGCCGTTTTTTTCATCGAAAACCAAATAGAATTTTTTCGGGCAATTGTACCCCTTCTTGCGACTGAACTTGCAAACGTACGTGCCGACCACGGAAAAGTTTTTCTGGTAGCAACGACACTGAAACGCGCAAGTTAAAATTAAAGAAGGTCAGGTAAATATTGCTCACAAATTCCTTTTTTTTTATTTCTCTCCTTCAAACAAAGCTAAAAACAATTCAAGATTGGAGAATTTATTTGTTGTTTCCCGAACGATATTTTTGACCCCCAAACGAGTACGCTTTACAAAAGGAGACGCTTCCATCTCAGACTCTGCTTCGCTCGAAGATCCTTGGAAAAGAGAATGCACGCTTAGATCATCCAGATTCGAATCCATGGTGGCCCTAAAAATACAGGGTGGCCCATCCTTATCCGACTATTTGAATTGGCCATAACTTTTCGATTTTTAATTCATACGGCGAGATTTTTGTTTTATCTGAAAGAAGATAGTCCAGGAATATGTTTGGTACCAAACTTGCTCCGTAACATTTTATTCAATATATCAACAAATCTGTCGGCAAAACAACAACAATTTCTAAGCAAATATCAACAAAATTCGTTTAACTAAACATTCATTCAACATTTGGGTAGGATTGTTCAACTGATTTTCCTTGCACTTCGATGCAGCGGTGAAGATGGTGTTTGTAAGACTCTTAGCGATGGACCTTCTCTCACGGAAGTTCATCGAAGAATTGTTGAATTGTGGGCTGGAAATGATCGAGGCTGGCCGGTTTTGTTCAATTCTTTGAAATGTTGTTCTTGACGGCATTCCTTCCAGCTTGGTGACACTTCGTGGACTTGAATGTTGAGCTTCTAGGAATTTGACCAGCCCTTGTTCTTTTGTCAGATCAGTTCGCACCTATCTGAAAAAAAAGAATGAAAAGAGAATCAAAAGCCAACAAACTTTGGCATTCTTCCTTGGACCCACGTTGCCTGTTTATTGGAACTTCTGCCACCATTATTGGATGCTTGCATTTCTCGGTGCCTTGGCAATTCTTCCGAATTTGTTGCGGTACTCCACTTGCACTTTCTTCAGTGACCCGTGTCTTGCGTAAAAAATGATCGTCCAAACTCTTTGCTGAAGCGAATAAGGCATTTAACTGAAAACAAGAGTAAGGTTTAAAAATCCACCCAAAATTGATTTTCAAACCAAAAATACACAAATGAGGTGTCAAACGAATTCCTAGCCTCTCCTCTCTCGAACAAAAAAAATCCCGTCGAGACAAAATGAATTTAAAAAGTTATGGCCAGTTCAAATAATCGGATAAGGATGGGCCACCCTATAGAATGTAATAAGAAGGCACAGTCAGATGAGAGTCTCATGCAAAAAGAAGTATATCTGGTGCAAAAGAAATGATTGATAATGAAAAAATAAATCTTATGCAAAAAAAAATTATATCTTATGCAAAAAATATATATCCAATGCACAATAAATTATCCTATGCAAGGAAAACGATGTGCGCTTCTTTAAGATTATGCACCAAATTCATTTATTGCAGTGATTACTTGACTGAAATCATCCTTTTATTGAAACTTGTGCTTGCATTACAAAGTTAAAAACACTTAAGCTGTTTAAGATTTCTCAGCCTACGGTTTTGTTTCTTAGGTGACAGATTTGCTTACCCCTATTTTTTGACTTAGCTCTTCTAGAGCTTGATTAATGGCAACAGAGGAAGGTTTATAACAGCAAATGAGTGCGCACACCTATGCTGATGTTAGAGACTTTTTTACTCTTTTCTCTTACCCAGCGGCAAATATGTTTGTCGCCAAGAGGTGTTATGGCTTCATCCAATTGGTCTCAACTTTTTGCTTTCCTCATTTAGCAAAAGAAAAATGGCTCGAAGAAAGAATAAAAATAATGAATATTTCATAAAAGGGAGTTGCTAATGAGTGGTCTGAAAGGCACTACCTATCTTCCACACAACTCATCCTTGTCAAACTATTTGCGCAAAACAAAATTCTGCCTTTGGAGCAAATGGGTGTTTGCCCTCCACTAGATGATCCACAACATTGAATATGGGTGCTGGTTATTCTGCTTCAGGCGATCCCGCCGTGAGACGTTTTATTTGCGTCACTTTAGAGGTTGCTCTTCTTTATATTGTTTGATGAAATATCAATCCATTCAAAAATCCTACCAACAAAACGCCCTCCCCCCCCGGGCAAACCTTTTTCTTTTTGCCGCAGAAATACTTTTTTCGCCGCTAATTTTTACTTGTTGTAATTTTTTTTGCTAAAAATAATTTTCACGGCAAAAAGAAAATTGGAGTAGCGGCAGATAAAAGTATTTTAGCAGCAAAAAAAGTTTTTTACCGCAAAAAAGTCTATTTGCGACAAAAAAATATTTTTACGGCAAGAAAAAAGGTTTGCCGTAACCTCCCCACCCATACTCGGATTTTTTGAAAAGTGACCCCAAATCACCTCCCAAACTCATTTTTTCTGCACAACACGTTAATAGAAACATTTCTGAACACTTTCTAGTTAAAAATTTTTGAATTTTTTCAAAAAATTTTGCCTCCCACGTCTCAGGGGTAGATGGTCATTTTAGGGTATTTTCACCAAATTTTAGCCTTTTTTAAGTCAAATAAGGGTAAAAATGATAGATTTTGAACACGTTTTTACTTTCTGGGGCCTAACACATATAGAAACTCTGGTATGCATATGTTTTTTTTGCATCCAGAGTCACTTTCGAGTGATTTGTGTCTGAGGTATGTGGGTGGGCGCATCTTAACCGCAAGCCACCAAGCCCCGAAGGGGGCGCAGGGGGCTTGAGAGTCAGAGACACACCAACCTCACACCGAAAAACCAACGGTTTCCTCACACTTGATGTGATTTCCTCAAAAAATATTTTTAACTAGGGTGTTTGACCACTCAATCGATAGAAAAAAAGTGTTCAGCTACAAGACGGTATGAAAATATCTGAGAAAAGATAAGAGGCTTGCTTCTAAATAGTCTTTTATAACGTGATAAAAATAAATGTCACAAAGTAGCCGCAAAAGTCCCCCTTTAAATATTTTAAATAAAGAATT
This sequence comes from Ditylenchus weischeri, assembly GCA_029231635.1. Classification (NCBI taxonomy): domain Eukaryota; kingdom Metazoa; phylum Nematoda; class Chromadorea; order Rhabditida; family Anguinidae; genus Ditylenchus; species Ditylenchus weischeri. The sequence continues at coordinate 41,576 of JAMRYI010000776.1, forward strand.
TCAAAAGCTAAGGTCATAAATGGTCACGAATCAATATCCTGCCGGAAAAACTAGCAGTTTAGGGGTGAAAACAAGTTGAGCCTTTAAAAAATTTAGACGGTATTCATGAATATTATTATAATTTTTCAGAGTCCTGATGTGCTTCAGCTGATCGATTCTGAAAACGAGAATGGGATTGCTTACAAATTTATTAAAAAAGAGTGGTCAAGTATGTTAACCTACAGTCGACTCTGGATATAATTGTCTTTTATAAAAAAGGGGGTGACGTTATAAAGAGAGACGCGGGTCTTTGCGGCAAAAGTGTCGCCAGTTACAGACTAAACCCGAAAATTTGTAATCATTGTGATATTTGGGACTGGACTGTCAAATCAGGTTTGACAAAAAAACTTCAAAAATTGAGTTCAAAAAAAACGTCGGACTTGAGAGGGTGCCACCATATCGAGAGTCAACTGTATTAGTAATATACACCGATACACACACTGTCCAATGTCTCAGCTCGCATCGACCGCATTGTGAGGAGGGGAATAATGTGGACTTTTCGACTCAATGGAAGGCCTTTTGTTGTAAGTATTTTTGGAAAGAAATTCTGACCCTAGTATAGAATGAAAAAAACCAATCCCCCCACGATTTAACTTTTTTAAACTCAAGTAATAAGAAAATGACTTTCAGTCCGCGACACTTTTGATTCGCGACAATCGATTCGCGACCGTTTTGTGTTTGCGACGGTCGATTCCCCCTCAATGGTCCAAATCTACTCTCAGTTGCTTAAATCTACCCTAAATTGCCCTGAACTACACTCAGTGGTCCTCAATGGTCTTGTTCCATATTCACTTGTGTTGATCTGCCTATAGCGGTGAAAGGCCACCCTGAATAGTCCTGATACAACTATAGTCGTCCTGATCCACCCTCGATTGTCCAGAACCTTTTTATGTCTTTTGGTTTATTTGAGTGTTCATCATGTGAAAAAAATTAGCTTGAACCACCATATACCACCCCAAACAACCCCGAATCACCATAAACCACTCAAAACAGCTTCAACCTCTCAAAATCTTCTAACCACACCCAATCTATACAAAACCTCTCACTGTGGAAATAAATATTTTTCGGTTGGACATTTTTTTTATTAGAATTGGTCTTAAATCATCCACAGTGGTCTTCATCCACTCTCAATAAAGGTTGGAAATTATTTACACACCAGGCATTGAACCAAAAACATACACTAACTGAATAGAGATAAAAAAATAGGAGCATTAGGAGTTGTTCGGTACAACATAAGTTAGATCTGGACAACTGAGTGTAGTTCAGGACAATTTAGGGTAGATTTGTGCAACTGAGAGTAGATTTGGACCATTGAGGGGGGGAATTGAATGTCGCAAACAGAAAGTGTCACGAATCGATTGTGGCGAATCAAAACTGTCGCGAACTGATATTTTACCGTAAAAATTACCCAAATATATGTTGCAGACCCCAGAAAAAGTGCGTGAAACATTTATTAGTCACAACTTCCATACGCTGGCCTACCCCTAAGCCTAAGGGCTAAGTCTAGACTTGTTGTTCCAAAGGGTAGTTACAACGATTTTGGGAAGGTCAGATTCTGGGGGAGGGGGTATTCTATACTAGCGCCAAAATTCTTAGCGCAACTTTTTGTTTGCACAGGCACCTCTGATCACTCTTGGCAAATCACATATCTCCTCAAGTGCCGATGTTCGAGATTTCTTCTGCCGTCTAATTTCTCGTCTGGAATGCTGTGGCTATCATTTAGAAGGAGGCACTTATGTGGGCAAACTGTTTACTCGGACCACCCTGGTGTTTGCAAGACCGGTAGAAAACTTTCAGGTCCCATTTGTAAGTTTTTTTCGCAAAAGGAAAAGTTTAGTGTATTAAACAGGCATACCCACGCCAATAAGTCCAACTTCAAACGTTTGAATTCCCGGACACCAGTTTTTCTTTTAGATACAAAATCAATTTGAACTTCTATGTTCATTTTGACCATTTTTAGCGTTTTTTCATAGTCAAAATTCAAACTGACTTTGTCTCCAAAAAAACTGGTGCCCGGGAATTCAAGCATTTAAAATCGAACTTATTGGCGTGGGCATGCCCCTTTAAAAAATGATGATACCAAGTAGAATATTGTTATAGCAAGCACCTAAAATTTGATGGATTTGGTCAGGCACTATGATAAATTAAGGAAAACACTTCATGAATATGGGGATACCTCGGGCCAGACCTTGTTTCCATATGCAACCTATCACTTTTTTAATTTTTTTTTAAATTACATTCTGAATATTGCAGGAGGCTCAACTGTCGCGATACGACGAGCACATCACCTGTGTTGCCATTCGTGGACGGAATGTGCTGCAACTGCCTCTGCCCGTGCATGGAATTGGCGGTGAAAAAGGACTAGATGCGGAAACTATGGTGGAAAAGTTCAGCCCTGTTCCTTGGATCCGTAAAGAGTTCTGCTCTCAAATTGAAAGTGAAAATGTGGCTGACAACTATGTGGAAATTAGTTTCCAGAGCACTCCTTTCACGACTACTAAATTTGAAGAGGTTTGGCTTTTAATGACTATCGCGATCACCCTCAACAGTTTTAGATGATCACAGCCAAGAGACTTTTCCTAGGACTCATTCGCCACTATTACTCCAAGGACTACCAATTGTGCGTGCCGCTGAGTCTCAAGGGAAATGCTAAAAATGATACTTTTTTCTTCAGAAAGGTCTTTATTGTGCAATTTACGCAAATTCTATAGATATTTGGTTCGGTTCAGATGTATCGCAAAGAGAAGACACCACCCAAAAACTTTTTCTGATGTCGATGGAGGCGAGGAACTGTCTAAGGCTGTTTGAATGTCCCAATGATGCATCTCATGCTATAGAATTGTGTTTTGAGTCCGGTAAAATCAAGCAGATAAAACCCAGTTATGTAAGTACTTTTGTGCTCTTTACTACAACCACAAAGATATTTTGTTTAAGATGGGATGCCTGGAGCTTTTACTAGCCAACAATCCATTCTATAATGGTCCCAACCAACTGGTCGAGACCCAACTTCAAATGATCGAAATAATGCGCAAACTGTGGGCAATTGGCTGGAAGTGTACTGGCACACTCCAAATATCACAGTCTGTGAATGACAAGGTAGAAACAAGCCTAAAAAATAGGCAATCCAAAAATTATTTCGAAAGTTACATTGATTCTCGCCTTCAGTGCAACCTGTCTTTCTGCATGTAAGATGCTCAGACCGCCCTAGTCGCAAATTTCATCATAAGCGGGACGAATCCAATGTAACATCGAACTGCCATAGTGTTGAGATTATACTCTAAAGGCTCCTATAAAAAGTGCTGGGTTTGCTTACTGTTAGACAGTTAGAGAAAAATACTCTTGCGTCTCATTTTCGCTCTGTTGTTGCTGGTGTCTTTTCAGTTGAGGAATGTGAACTTATATATCTTTGCTTTGCTTTTCAACATTGTATGAAAATCAGATTGTAAAAAAAAAAATTGGTCCTCTGATATAACTTGGTTGAGTTATGACAATTATGTAGGTAAATCTCAAATGACAGGTACCTGCGGCGCGTCAAAATTTCGAATTTCAATTTTCGGTACTTTTTCTTTTTAGGGGTTCAATGCGACACTTTCACTCTCACTTTTAAGGCACTATCAATGCCTCATTGAATAGCATCCTTGTAAGAAAGGAGACAATTGGTTATTCATGCTGGTAATTTACGATTGTTGAGGTGCTTGATCTTTTAGCCAAAAAATACTAACACCATTTGGATCTACAGGGTGTGTCGAAAAAACTTGACCACTTTGAAAAAACAATTTGAAACAATTTTTCGGAGCAATTTTTGAACGCAAGTCATACTTTATCTACTCCCGTGCAATGTTTTTAGTAGAAAATAACATTTACAGTGCGTTTGACACCCAATATGAATTAGGGTATAGTAAACAGTGAAAGTTCTCTGAGCATAGGATCTCTTCTCGAACCCAGCAATTAACAGAACAGAAAAAAACTATATATACAAATAGAACAAGTTGAAAGTTGAAAGTCGTAAACTGCAAACTTCTCCGGAAATCGGTCTCCCAGGTATTACTTACACCAAATTTTGTTACATGTCGGGTTGTTAAGCGAAGAGCAGAAATGTCAAAAAAATTTTTCCTAGAATTGCGTTTTTATCCATGTTGACATACAATTTTTTTGTAAAGTCTTATAGTAAAAGATAGCCTATGGTATAAGCTTTTTAAATTGTGGTAGGGTCATATAAAAATCACGGATATTTACATAAAAACATTTTCGGCCTGAATAGCCGAAGAATTTTTTATTTTCGGTTTTTCAGGCCGAAAATGTTTTTAGATAAATATCTTTGATTTTTATATGACTTTTACGCAATTTTGGTGTCGTTGGTAAGCTTATATTCTAGAATATTTTTTACTGTGAGATTTTATAAAAAAATTTGATGTCAACATAGATAAAAACGGGTATGAGCAGCCTGTGTCAAGTCACATTGTGCCACCGCAAATTGTGCCGAATTCAAGTTGTGCCAAAATACACTGTGCCCAATTTAAATTTAAATTTTACACGGGTTATAGTGTAAATGTTGTGGCTGGTTACTGCAATTTTTCGATATTCCAAAGTTTTAATTTTTAATCAAACCTAAGGTTTTTCTTGCATTCTTCTGGTCTCATATGCAAAAATTGTTGTATTGCAGGTAACAGTAGTGTTTGAAACAGCAGATGAAGAGGATGATGAGCCACTTGCAGAGCCCACATCTCCAGCCCCCAACATCCAAGTCAAGTTGCAGCCTAGCCAACACCATCTGTTTGGCATAGCCACCTCAAGAATAGACCTTATGAGAGTATTTAACTCCCAACCACCCAATCTGAAAACAGTCTTACGGGAAATTATACTCAACCAGTGGGAAAAAGGCATTCAGGAAGAAGGTTGTTTTTATTTAGACATCTCAAACACACTCACTGATTCCCAGTTTTAGTGCCTTTTGAGGGTGGTCACACATTCAAATTGAAGGGCAGGCCTTGGGCTAGCAGAGATGTCGGCCTGGAGTCGGCCCAAGCCCAGCACCTCCTGCTCTACATATGCGAGCAAATGGAACGGTTGGGTTGGAGATTGTTGTGCTCATTAGACTGTGGCTCAAAAATCAACGATGACGACGAATTTCATTTGTGGGTGTCTTTAATTTTAGAGGACTCAACCATTTAGACAGGGTTTCAATTTTAGTAAAAAAGAGTAAACAAAAATACGCTTGAGTCTGTCCTAACGTGCGCTGGCTTAGTCTTTGCCTAATTTAGAAAATCACACCTCGCAATTTGCCTCACATCTACTCCACCTATCCTTTTCTCAAAACTTTCGTGTTCTATTTATGCGCTTTTTGTACCGTTTCGTAGCTGAGATATTTTTCCGTCAATTTAGTGGCTAAAACACCCTAGCCATAGTTCAATTTAAATAAAATCACGTCAAAAATAAATTCAACAAAGTCCACCCCCGATTTAAGGGGTGCCTCCTTGGGCCAGTGGTTCGACTGTAGGATAAAAATGCTTATTTATAAAAAATTTCTTGATTGCAGACCTTTCCTTCGAAAGTAGACACGTGGATCCAAAAAAACTCTTTTGATATCCCTTACCACATGAAAATTTAAAAAAAAAAGACCCCAAAAATTTGAGACTGTTTTATCTATTATACTTGGTTGCTTACAGCCAACCACGGATTTAACATATAATTTTGGCCAGTCCCTGTGGTTTAACCACGTAAAGATCAGCACAGCAAAAAACAGTAATTGAAATGCTTCAGACACGTAAGAAGTATAAAATTACGGAAAAAACTGATTGTGTTGCACATTTTTTATTTATTAATTTGCCTATTGCAGATACTGCGAGGACGGGGAACTGATGATCTTTCACTACGCTCCCTGCTCGCCCGCTTTCCACGGCAACAAAATAGAGGAGGTGTTCAAGATTGAAGAAAACAACCAGCCTGTCAACCAGCTGTCTCTGAAACATGACTCAGTGGCCAAGAACAGGCAACAACAACTGGCTAAAGGTCGACCAAATGAGGGACCAGACAGCCCAGAGCTGAATTAAACGTAACCAAAAAAGTTGTGTTGGAATTTTCAATAATAGTTTTGATGATTGTTTTTTTGATTGGCTATTTTTACCTTCATGTCAATGAAAGTTGAATAATGTAAAGAGAGCAGATATACATAGGCCCTTAGGAAAAAAGGAAAAGGTGGCGGCGTGGTGTAATGGTAGCACATCAGCCCGGAAAACTGTAAGCAGCAGGTTCGATTCCTGCCACCACCTTTTTGCCTTTTCCTTCCTAAACTTTTCTATAAATAAACAAATTGAGATGTACCTACCCCACGGTAATCCTTTTCTTTACTAATACAGATAACTCTCGTTATAACTGTAAAAGCCTAAGTGCACCTCCCCCCCCCCTTTCGCAAAATTTTTTGTACTTTTTAACAAAAGTACTCATTTTTAGCCGAAAAATTTTATTCTGAGTCATTTTAGAATGCAAAAAATCCTCAGGAATCCGAATCACAAAGCAGAACGTCAAAAAAATTCTCGGTAGCTGAGATATGACCTAAAATTGGAGTGTCAATATTTTTAAATATTACCATTTAACTTTACTCCAACTTAGGGTCATATCTCAGCTAATTGGAATTTTTTTGAAGTTCTGCTTTGTAATTCAGATTCCTGAGGATTTTTTGCCTACTAAATTGACTCAGAATAAAATTTCGGCTAAAACGAGTACTTTGTTGAAAACAAATTGCGAAAGGTTACTGGGATACTGTCCGTTATAAAGTCTTTTAAAGGGCCAACCAACTCCGGGTTGTTGTAACGAGAGTCGTTAAATCAACAGTCGTTCTAACAGAAGTTATCTTCCAAATACTTACTGATCGGCCGTTACACCGAGAGCCGACTGTAAAATGTTTGTCAGGTCAGTAAAGTGACAAAGCCTCAATGAAAAAGATATTGACCGTGCACAAGCATCGATAGAACCCTGTAAGAACCCTTGCCTCTTTATCGTACAGTATAGTCTTTGTTACTCAGAAAGAAAAGTTGAATTGCTAGCACAGTTCTATTAATTTCGTGCTTGCTAAAACCTCTATAATATGGTTGATAAACTCTACAGATATTCCGCGTAGCTTCTTAGCGTTGGTCACGATTCTCGAAAAAAGTTATACAGTCGAGTCTCGATACAACGAACCCCCAATAAGTTCGTTCCCACCTCGGGTCCGACACTTTTTTTAGCTCGATTTTCGAAGCTTTTTGTCAGTTGTCTTTGGTCAGTCTAGTCCGAAATATCGCAAGGATTTAGATTTTACCGATCGCTTTTGTGCATAACAACAAGATATAACGAACACTTATTTTCAAAAAAGGTGAAAATAAGTGTTCGTTATATCGAGACCCGCGAGTTTTTTCGGCAAAACTGTTGTTATGTACAAAAGCGATCGGTAAAATCTAAATCCTTGCGATATTTCGGACTAGACTGACCGAAGACAACTGACAAAAAGCTTCGAAAATCGAGCTAAAAAAAGTGTCGGACCCGAGGTGGGAACGAACTTGAGGGGGTGTCGGATAAACGAGACTAGACTGTATTACGAGCGGCACTTTCGCAGGCTGGGCCCACCAAAATGGGATGTTATATCGAGCGTCGTTATATTTGAATTACAGTCGCCGCTCATTATAACGTCCCATTTTGGCTGGTCCCTTGAGGGACGTTGTAACGAGAGTCCACTGTACTTTAAATTAAAAACTTAATGTTTTTCAAGTCTAGTGTAAGATCGGGTGTTCCAAAAGTTAGTTGAGGACTTTTGACTTCATCGTTCAAATTAAAAATATTGCTGCAAAAAATTTTCTTAACGAAGGTTTTGTAGCTCTGGTTCCCTCTTTCGGATAGCATATAATTTTTTTTCGAATATTTTAAAATAGTCATTATTAGGCTCAGGTCATTTTGAGATGTCGGCAAGCATTTTTAACACTTTAAGTGTTTTAAATGGCGCTAGTGAAGAATAGGGTTCCAAAAATCAGCTTGGTCCCCCCTGTTGTTTTTACGGTGCAGGGGCGTTTCGCTATTTTTCCAGAAATGGAATTTTAGCGAAACGTTTCGCTTTCGCTATTTTTCCTTGGAATTTTAGCGAAACGTTTCGCTAATTTTCCAGAAATATTTTTTTGTTATTTTTTGCGCCAGTTTGAAGTTTGTTGTTGTTCTGAAGATGTTTTATTACTTGAAAGTTTATTCTTTTGACTTTACTGTGCTAAGATAACAAAATAAAGGCATTTTTTTATATACCTTTTAAGATGGCCGCTTTGAAGCTAATTGGGGACAAGAAGCTAAGAGGGAACCAAGTTGTCGAAAAGATTCTTTCAGTTTACGGGCGCAAACAAAGTGTTTCCGCAATTTATAACCATATACCAAAGGTTAATCCAAATCAGCAGAAAATCAGTGTTATGTACGCTTTAACATTTTCGATGTTACGCATAAGAATAATTGTATTTTTTTAGGAATGTTATGTCTAAGTTTTTTCGTTCAATGCGGGCTGTAACCATAGTGACCGCGCTTCTTAAAATTTGGACGGCGTCCTGTCCTCGTCTTAGACGTTTTTGACCGGGCGTCCAACCGGCCGTCCGAATGTTTTTTCTAACGGCCGGCCGTCCGATTAAAATTTTCTAACGCCGGCCGTCCGCCGGCCGGCTCAAATAGCAAAAGAAGTTCTGTGACAAATTCTTTCAAATAGCTTTCAAATACTTATCATGAAATTTTGTTATTTTCTTATCCTTGTCTTGTTTTTATCATCAATTATACCAGAAGTTGAATCTAATATCCACATACCTAGCGAAAGTAAGCTACAGTCGAACCTCGATAAACGGGGGTGCCCGTTTATCGGGGTGTCCGTTTATCGGGGTGCCCGTTTATCGGGGTGTCCGTTTATCGGGGTGCCCGTTTATCAGGGTGCCCGTTTATCAGGGTGTCCGTTTATCGGGGTGCCCGTTTATCGAGGTGCCCGTTTATCGGGGTGCCCGTTTATCGGGGTGCCCGTTTATCGGGGTGTCCGTTTATCGGGTGCCCGTTTATCAGGGTGTCCGTTTATCGGGGTGCCCGTTTATCGGGGTGTCCGTTTATCGGGTGCCCGTTTATCGGGGTGTCCGTTTATCAGGGTGCCCGTTTATCGGGGGTGTCCGTTTATCGGGTGCCCGTTTATCGGGGTGCCCGTTTATCGGGGTGTCCGTTTATCGGGTGCCCGTTTATCGGGTGTCCGTTTATCGGGGTGCCCGTTTATCGGGGTGTCCGTTTATCAGGGTGCCCGTTTATCGGGGTGTCCGTTTATCAGGGTGCCCGTTTATCGAGGTGTCCGTTTATCGGGGTGCCCGTTTATCGGGAGTGCCCGTTTATCGGGGGTGTCCGTTTATCGGATGCCGTTTATCGGGGTGTCCGTTTATCGGGGTGCCCGTTTATCGGGGTGTCCGTTTATCGGGGTGTCCGTTTATCGGGGTGCCCGTTTATCAGGGGTGCCCGTTTATCGGGGTGCCCGTTTATCGGGGTGTCCGTTTATCAGGTGCCCGTTTATCGGGGTTCCGTTTATCGCAGTGCCCGTTTATCGGGGTGTCCGTTTATCGGGGTGCCCGTTTATCAGGGTGCCCTTTATCGGGTGCCCGTTTATCGGGGTGCCCGTTTATCGGGGTGTCCGTTTATCGGGGTGCCCGTTTATCAGGGTGTCCTTTATATCGGTGCCCGTTACGGGGGTGTCCGTTTATCGGGGTGCCGTTTATCCTGTCCGTTTATCGGTGCCCGTTTATCGGGGTGTCCGTTTATCGGGTGCCCGTTTATCGGGGGTGCCCGTTTATCGGGGGTGTCCGTTTATCGGGTGCTGTTTATCGGGTGTCCGTTTATCGGGGTGCCCGTTTATCGTGGTCGATTATCGGGAGCCCGTTTATCGGGGTGTCCGTTTATCGGGTGCCCGTTTATCGGGGTGTCCGTTTATCAGGGGTGCCCGTTTATCGGGGTGCCCGTTTATCGGGGTGTCCGTTTAGGGATGCCGTTTATCGGAGTGTCCGTTTATCGGGGGTGCCCGTTTATCGGGGTGTCCGTTTATCAAAGTGTCCGTTTATCGGGTGCCCGTTATCGGGGGTGCGTTTATCGGGAGTGCCTGTTTATCGGGGTGTCCGTTTATCGGGGTGCCCGTTTATCAGTGCCCGTTTATCGGGGTGTCCGTTTATCGGGGTGCCCGTTTATCGGGGTGTCCGTTTATCGGGGTGCCCGTTTATCAGGGTGCCCGTTTATCGGGGTGTCCGTTTATCGGGGTGTCCGTTTATCGGGGTGCCTGTTTATCGGGTGCCCGTTTATCGGGGTGTCCGTTTATCGGGGTGCCTGTTTATCGGGGGTGTCCGTTTATCGGGGTGCCCGTTTATCGGGGGTCCGTTTATCGGGGTGTCCGTTTATCGGGGGTGCCCGTTTATCAGGGTGTCCGTTTATCGGGGTGCCCGTTTATCGGGGTGCCCAGTTTATCGGAAATCAGTTTATCGAGGTTCGACTGTAGTAGCGAAAGTAAGCATGAAAAAGTTATCAACAATTTTTTCAGGTTTTATGGCGCAAATTTATTCATCGCATGGAATCACGCACTACACCAGAGTTCTTTGTTAAACTTCTGGGTCTTATTGGAATAGATGTTGTTGTGAACAAAGGAATTGATTACTTTGATTGATGACGGACCGGCCGTCGGCCGTCCCGTCCAAGTTTGTCGTTGCCGGCCGTCTGCCGTCTTGGACGTTTTTAGCCGGCCGTCCGACCGTCCGGTTTTTTCCCGCCGTCCGGACGGGGACGGGACGGGCCCGGCCGGACGGGCGGTCACTATGGCTGTAACACAAGATCAAATTGGTTCTCGTCTTTATCGGGCTAATGGCGAATCAACACTCAAGCGCTACTTCAAATGTTATTTGTGTGATGAGTAAGATTTTTTTTTAACATTGTTTTATGTTTTAGAATCCTAGGCAAACTGAAAGCCAAATGAAAGTCGCTTCACTACTCCGTCGCTTCATCAAACAATTGCTGACGATTCATATACATCAAATGGCGCCGATCATCACTCAAGTTGCAAGCTTTCATCGAAGGATGAAGTTTTAGCACTGTATTTGCAAAGGAATTGAACTGTACCGTAAAAACAACAGGGGGACCAAGCTGATTTTTGGAACCCTATTCTTCACTATAGCCGTTTTAAATTTTTATTAAGTATTTAACATTACGAGCACTGAGCAGCTTTCCGAAAACCTTTACTGTCCAAATTGTCGATTTTTAATCAAAAGTTTGTTCAAAAAAAGTCTCGAATTCATAGTCTTCCCATGCGAGTTACTATCCAAATTGTATCCAGTGAGATGAGCTATATCATTTGGATGTTAACTTGCATGGAGGTCGCTCACAAACAGTGGGCCAAAGGCATGATGCAAAAAAGATAATTTTTTGGGCAACCTGTAGTATTTAATTTGTTTTAAATTACATTTGCTTTAATATTTTTGATTCTTTATTACATTCTAAATTTCAAGTCAAACACATCCTTCACCATTTGTTTATCAAATAGAGGGTGTTTCAAGAAATGTGGACACTTTCAAACCGCCATAACTTTTTTTCTAGGTCGAATTCCGAAATTCTGTAAACGCAGTTCGAGTCAGTTTTAGCTCCCGTTTTGTTTGGTATATAATGTCGAAAACTTTGCTTGGTTTTGCTTGGTCCCCCCTGTTGTTTGGGCCCTTGCCCATCCAGAGGCCATCTACAGACCAGGGGGGACCAAGCAAAAATCGTGTTTTTGACATTATATACTAGGGTTGCATTCGGTCGGTTTTTTGGATCGGTCGGTTAAAAAAAACCCGGTTTTTTCCAAAGCCGGTTTTTGTTTACGGTTTTTTTCAAAAATTTTCGGTCGGTTAACCTGTACCCGGTTTTCGATTAATTTTTGTCGTAAATAAACCGGTATTTTGCTCAAACCGGTTTTCCCGGTTTTTTTGAAACCGGTTTTCTGTTTCGGTTTATTTGCCAAAAAACCCGGTTTTCGGTTAACCGACCGAATCGGCAACCCTAGTATATAATGTCAAAAACACGATTGTTGCTTGGTCCCCCCTGTAGTTTCGGCCCTGGTCTGTGGATGGCCTCTGGACGGGCAAGGGCCCAAACCACAGGGGGACCAAGCAAAAATCGTGTTTTTGACATTATATACCAAACAAAATGGGAGCGAAAACTGACACGAACTGCGTTTACAGAATTTCGGAATTCGACCTAGAAAAAAAGTTATGGCGGTTTAAAAGTGTCCACATTTCTTAAAACACCCTGTATATAAAAAAAAAACAATAAAATGAAGTGCGTAGTAAAAATAAAATCCCCATTTTAAGTTCCTTGCACTACCAGCAGCTGTAAAATAGTAGAAATGGTGGAAAGGGATTCTAGTTTTCCTAGCATAAGTGAAATTGCCTGCTAGTCAACCATCTACCCATCTTATAACAATTAAATAATAGTTGTTGTGGATGTAAGGCAGCAGGGATTAGCAGTAGCAGTCATCAGTAGCAATTGCATACGTCTTTTGTCCAATAATGATGATGGTCTGTCGTGCCAGCAGCCAGTCCTGCGTAAGGCGTCCAATTAGTCACTCTAGATTTGTGAAAAACAATTAGTTTTTCGTTCAATATCCAAAGTCAGATGAGCTAAACGAAATTTGCCATTTAAAGTGATTCTCAATAGTTTTTTTGACTGCATAAATACACATACAGGCATAGTGATGTTTGTTTTTTTTCTTAGAGAAATGCAACGTGGATTTAGTTATATTTTTAGCCAAAAATGTCTCAAAATTGAAAACTTTTGTTCTTTGTGTGTGGGGAACAGTTTTTTTACCATAATTTTAAAAATTTTCGACTCTCCTTGGATATATCCCCCAAATTTTATAGTTGCATTTTTCTCTACATTTTTGTGTCAATTTTTAAAATTTTTAACATTATCGTGTAGCGCAAGATCTCAGCTTTCCAACGAGCTATTGAACTTTATTGAATGGTTTCAGAAATGACCTCTATCAATAGATCCGGGTCTACAGACCCGGGCTGTAGACCCGGGTCTTGGCATTGTGTTTTTAGCTATGAAAAATCCAACATTTTTAGGCACACGACCACTCAACAAATAGCCCTGTTTCTTAGCTACATTTTGAGTGGTGGTGTGCTTAAAAATTTGAGATTTTTCATAGCTAAAACACAATCCACAAGTGACAGGGAGTTGTGTTCTCTAATAATAGACCCGGGTCTATTATTAGAGGTTTTACAGTAGCTTTCTGAAATCATGCGATAAGCTTGATGGTTCGTTAGAAAGCTGAGATCTTGGGCTACACGGTAATGTTAAAAGTTTTAAAAAATTCAAAGATAGATGTAGAGAAAAATGCAAATAAAAAATTAGCGGGCATTTTAAAGAAATGAGTGGGCAAAATTAAATGGACATAGGACAGTTCGCATCGATGCGAACTGTCCACTTAGTTATGTTTTGATGACAATATCCATTTTGACTAATTTTTTTATTCTTAGCCATCCTAGTAACCAAAATTTTATCGGGAATCTGAATCACCAAGCGGAATTTCAAAAAAAGCTCGGTTGTTGAGAAATAAGCTAAAGTTGGAAAAAAGACAGTATTCACCTGTATTTTCCAACTTTAGACCTCTCATCAACCGAGCTTTTAAATTCCGCAATGATTCTAACTCATGGTGGTACATCCAGCGACACATTTTCTATGTTGACTATGGTGATCATGGTATTTTAGATAAACTTTTTGAATACAGTCGACTCCCTCTACAGCGGACTAACTTTTGAGTTTGGTTGAAAAAACTCTCGATATAACGGACTCCTATTTTTTTTGAAAAGATAAAATTCAGGGAGCGGCCAGGGATCGAACCCAGACCAGACCCTATCCGGCGGACCGGTGATACTACCCGCTCCACCATTGAGCTACCGCCCCTAACTTACTAAAAAGATTAAAGTTGCTAGATATAAAACTAGGAAGGAAGCAGAATGATAGAAATTGTATTTGACTCAATGGGTCATATCAAATGAATGAGATTATGGGTATATACTCTTGATTTTTCCTAGACCTCATTATTCTCACTTTTATAAGTCAATTAAGCAGGTCTCTTTTGTGTATGATAGCCCATTCTTCATACTAGCATTCAGCAGTTGGGTGTGTATACCACCAAAAAATAGGGCAAAAAATAGAGGGAGTCGACTGTAATTACAAAAATGATATTGATTATTATCATTTCTTTTAATTTCACTATGGCCACTTTAATCAACATGGAAAATTGCAGTGGGAAATCCACTCCCTTCTCCAAAAGGTCCAAAATGTCTTATATTTTTTATCTGAAATCGGAAATTAATCCTTAATCGTCTAAGCCCGACATTAAGATTATTAGTACATGCATTAAGGCTCTCAGATCAGCTGGGCTAGCTCTTACTTTAGATTCTCATAATTAAAAGTGTTCTAATCACTAGGAAAGCTTCCCCCATAATAATTAGGAAGGTATAAGTATTTTTTGGTATTCAATTGAATTCCAGTTAAATGCAAGGATTAGCATTTTGCCTTTTTGTAAATTTTGAGAAGAAGAAAAGGCAAAAAGAGTAAGAAAATCGGGCGCTAGTATAGAATAAACCCACCCCCAAATCCGTATGGAAGTTGTGACTAATAAGTGTTTACACGCACTTTTCTGGGGTCTGGAACATATATTTGGGTGCTCTTTACTTAGGCTTAGGGGTAGGCCAGCGTATGGAAGTTGTGACTAATAAGTGTTTTACGCACTTTTTCTGGGGTCTGGAACATATATTTGGGTGCTCTTTACTTAGGCTTAGGGTAGGCCAGCGTATGGAAGTTGTGACTAATAAGTGTTTTACGCACTTTTTCTGGGGTCTGGAACATATATTTGGGTGCTCTTTACTTAGGCTTAGGGGTAGGCCAGCGTATGGAAGTTGTGACTAATAAGTGTTTTACGCACTTTTCTGGGGTCTGGAACATATATTTGGGTGCTCTTTACTTAAGTTTTAGAAGGCATAAGTTTGGGGGGGAGTTTTCTATACTAGGGTCGTAAATTTTAAGAAAAGGCAAAAAGAGTAAGAAAATCGCTTTTTCCATTTTGTCTTTGCCTTTTTAAGGCAAATTGCTTTTTTCGGGATAATTGCCCAAAATTACAATTCGCACCCAAAGGAAATTTGACGGGGGGCTGTCATTTAAAAGCGAGCAGGGCCGGAAAGTTGCCTTATTCGGGCAATTTGACCTGGAAAGGCAAAATAGCCAAAAAAGTGTCAATTTTAGTAGTATAGATTTTTAGTATAGAATATCAGTCAAAAATTTTTATTATAAATTTTTTATTAAATTTTTATTTATTTTTATTAAAAAAGTGCAAAATGCTCATTCCTGCTTATATTTAGTCATTCAATAAATTACCTTAGAAAACAAAAGCAGACTCAAACAATCTGTCCAGGCACCATCTCCCCATTCAGTGAACTGTTTTCCTCCTCTTCTTCACTCAAAAACTGGTGTTCCAGGATGACGACTTGGCCGGTCTTGAGTTTGCCAAACTCCTTTTCAAACTTGCTTTGTATCCAGAGCCGATAAGCTGCTTGGGCAGAGTTGCGACGGAAGCTCTCAGGTCTTGGGGTGACTGGTCGTTCGATATAGTTGACTTCAGGATGTAGACCTGCATCGCTTTTGTTGGTCAGCTTCTCTTCTGAATCGCCACTTCCAAAGGCACGCACACACAGGCAACACCACTTGCTTGCAGTCCTCCATAGTTGCACGAAAAAGTTGGGAGTCATTGGTTTGGTGGTCTGGGGCACAGGGTTTGCCTGACCATCGCTGTTGCTACTTCTTTTGCGTGTCCACCTGGTTTGGCAACAGCACATCGCGACCATCACTGCAATTGATGGTTGTTTAGTTGCATAAATTCAGGGTTCTCGACTCAAATTTTCAAAAATCAGACTAATTTTAAAAAGAATCAGATTTTGGAACTAAAGAGCAGATTTTTTAGAATTCCTAGTGTCAAAAATCAACATTTTCTGGTCTAGGACCAAGGCAAACACCCCCTTAAAATGGAATTTTTGGCAAATTTTGCTAACCTGGCCTATTTTGTAACAGTCGTATTTTGAGCAAACGTTTATTTATTGAAACAAAACAAAAATCTGCACTATTTTTTTCCCTAAATAAAAAACTTATAAACCGTTTTAAAGATAAGGTCCGCGGCTACAAAATGAATTGTTATTAAGTTTACATAGACTTTATGCTCATCTAGCTGCTTTTAAAAAGGTCGGCAACTTTTGAAGAAACTTCACTAAATTTTAACTTTTGGAAATCCATCTAAGGGCCCGATTTTTTATGTATGCACAAGGTGCTTGATCAAAAAATGCCCTGCAAGATTTTATTTCGGGTGTATCTTTTGGCTCTCCCTTATAACCAAAACAGTTAAATCTCTAGTTTTTGTGGTAGCTACATGTTCACTTGCTTTGAAAAAATTATTCTGGCTTTTACTGTTGCTTAAATAATCAGTTAAATATATAGATTTTTTTTGTTACCACCACAAAAAATTGGCCCCATACGACAATAGGTCCCATTTTTGCCTTGGTCCCCCTGTTGATTTTTTTTTAATTTTTGCTTCTATTTTAACCAATTTTATTTTCTTCTTTCGGCGACACATTAACATTCATAAATTTTCACGAGTTGTTCAACAAATTTTCTGAAATAATTCTGATTTCTTGCACGACAGTTCTGACGAGAAACGGCTTCAGCAATGTACGAGGCGAGCAAATTATCACTGGTTCCATAGAGGCGCTTGATCTTATGTTTCATATGATCAAAAGAAATAAAAATAGAAATAAAAAATTCAAAAGAAATAAAAATAAGCAAAAATAGATTCGAAAATAAAAATCAGCGAAAAAAATCAACAGCGGGACCAAGGCAAAAAAATGGTACCCATTGTGGAATAGGGCCAAAAAATTAGAGATGTAACCGTTTTGTCTATAAGGATTTTTGGCTATAACAATTTGGCTATAACAAGGGAGAGCCTCTCTTTTCTTTGAAAATTAAAAAAAATTCCGAATAAAAAAGCTCATACATTGTTTTGAAGAAGAGGTCCGCGGCTACAAAATGATATAATGGGAATAGAAAATTTACATAGATTTTCTGCCTAATTAATTGCTTTAAAAAGGTCGGCAACTTTTTAAGCACCCTGTAGAAAGCATTTTAAGTCAGGAACTCGTTTTCCACTCAAATTTAGAGGGTTTTTTGGTTTCTCGCAAACTTTTTCAAAAGTCACCTACTGCCCATTTTCGACTGCCTTGAAAGGCCGTGTTTTGTTTCAGCAGGATTTTCCAGTTTTTTTGTGGTTTAAAATCTGTTTTTGCTATTTTTGATTTGTGAACCAGGGGTGGGACGGAAGACAAAAAAAGTCGGAACAAAAATCGGAAGCGGAAGGAAAAAAGTGCCGGAAATCGGAATTCCGTCCCACCCCTTTTGTGAACCCTACCCTCAACTATATCAACTCTAGTCTTTTCTTTGGTCGCAAAGGTTTTTTTGGCGATTTCAGTTTTGGCACATGTCATTTCGGGAAAGTTTCTACCAGCCTATCTAAATTTAGTTTATTTTGCTTTTTGGGATAAAAAAAGATTTGAGCACACCTATGGAGTGCTAGCAATGCTAGCATGATTTTTGAGCCTGTAAATAAAGTGCGAGTGATGTTGGTAAGTGGAAAATCTTTTTCTATCTTCCCAAAATAGATGTCCTTTCAGTTATTGCACTTTCTAAGGATGTGCTTTGCCCTACAAACAAATAATGATGCAAGTCTAACTGGTGTAAAAAAAGTTCCCGGCGGGTTTTTAGCCTAATGGGTTCTACCGGAGAATACGGTCCCATTTTTGCCTTGGTCCCCCTGTTGTTTTTTTGCGATTAGACAATCCAAAACAATAACAGGGAAGCAGGGCGAAAAGATAAGGGGGGACCAAGGCAAAAATGGGACCGGATTCTCCGGTAGCACCGGCTAATGTTTAATAACAAATTTTATTTCAAAAAAATATTCCAAACATATGGTTTGTAGCTCTTTCCTTCCTCTACGGAATTATTATATAAAGTTTTTATTTGTGATCGAAGTTTGGTGGAAAAATTGGACAAAGAAAGAAATGGAAGAAAAATAATTTATGCAGTGATTATAGGGTAACATTTCACTCAGCTTAACAGACTGGCAGCAACGACGATAGGGCAAGGAGTGGGCGCCCTGCGACAGCCACAACAGAGGAAAATATTCGGCTAATCGCTGACAGATTCTGCTACTGCAACGACCACGAAGCAGGCCACATCCACAGCAGTGTGGACTCTACAAGGAAGTTGGCCGTTGAACTTGGAATCTCTCACATGTCTGTGCAAAACATGATCGACAAAGTTTTTCATATAAAATCCCGGAAGACTGCAGAAGGGCAGCTGCCAAGGACAATGCCAAGGAGAAGCGTTTGGACCAGTGCAGAAAGCTTACCCGCCGGTTTGCCGCCAACCGCCACCGGAACATCCTTGGTCAGAGAGTGGGACGCGGTTCCCCAAGCAATAATCCTTGGCGCTTTCCCGAAAAGACTCCGGAAATGCATTAAGGCGCAGGGAGGCCATTTTATTGAGTAAAATGAAAACTTTATATACCATTCGATAGAGGAAGGAAAGAGCTACAAAACCATATGTTTGGAAAATTTTTTTGACATAAAATTTGTTATTAAACATTAGCCTAAAAACCCACCGGGAACTTTTTTTACACCAGTTATTTGCAGCAAAGCTCATTTGCAAATATTCTGTCCACAGTGCAATTTGCAGGCTGTTATTCGAGAAAATAACTTTTGTGGATTAGCATTTTTTGGCCGCTGCTGCAGCTGAATGCATAATAACTTAAATAGCTAGTTTAGTAGCAGTGGCATTAATTTAGTTTCGGTGTATTTGCAATCTAAGTTACCAAAAATAGAAATTGTTGGGAACTAGAGTTAGGAAACTAAAGATTGAATAACTTTAGTTTTTGGTTTTTGACTGAACTTATTCTTTTGGCTTCACATGCAGAATTTCAAGAAGAGTAAAATGGAGCAAACAATTATTGAAATTCCACACGAAAAATATAGTTTCAGAGCATATCTCAAAGGTAGGTAAAATGGGAACAATTTTTAGATAACTTTTTATTTTGAATTTTTAGACAGCTTATTTTTTGACGCATTCGTGTTCAAAATGGTCGATTTGCTTATGAAAGTGCTCTTTAAATTTAAAAGTTAGTGTCCAATTTCAAATTCCACTCAAGACAAAAATGTTTGAATGGTCAGAGATTGAATTGTGTAAAGTTTGTTCAAATATTTATTGTCTTGAGTGGAATTTGAAGTTCGATTGAAATTCTAGCAATTTTAGCCTCAGATTGAAATTCTAGCAATTTTAGCCTCAGATTGAAATTCTAGCAATTTTAGCCTCAGATTGAAATTCTAGCAATTTTAGCCTCAGATTGAAATTCTAGCAATTTTAGCCTCAGATTGAAATTCTAGCAATTTTAGCCTCAGATTGAAATTCTAGCAATTTTATCCAATAAACAAAAACCTTTAAATGATTTTTTCTCAATACTGTATTTCCTCTAATACAACCGCTGCATGGATTCTAAATCGTGTTTTTGGAATTGTGTTTTGACCTATTTTTTGAAGATTGCTTCCAGGCAAGTTACCACTTTTTTTGTAGCCACTGAGATAAGCTACAAATTGACGGGTAACTTGCCGGGGAGCAGTTTTCGAAATAAGGCAAAAAACATTGCCAAAAACTCGCTTTTGAACAGAAGCTTCTATTGGAATTAGATTATTTTATTAGATTATTAGATTTATTAGGTTATTCTATTGGAATCTACTGGCAGCTTGGGAAAAAGTTTGCAAACCTTCAAGAAATTGTTGATGACATAAGACAATGGATTGCTTCAAAGACACCGTATTTCTTCGCTCGTGGAATCAACCTTCTGCCGTACAAATGGGAACAGGCAATGGAATTCGATGGAGAGTACCCTCCGGAAGATTAGTTGTTGTTGTGGTTGATTTGTTATTGTGTTTGATTTGATTAATAAAAATGGTTGATGAATTGTTTTGCCAAAGTTAAAAAAACGCTGGATAATTATCGAACAACCCAATATTAGAGGAAATACGGTATTGAGAAAAAAATCATTTTTCTTTTTTAAATGCCTTTTAAATAAGATACTTTTTTATTTATAAAATTTACCAGCACTAGCGAGAATTATCATGCCAGCAACGAGCATGATCACACACACCACTACAAAGTTGGCTGTAGTTGAAGTAGGGTTGTTGTCGCTTTGAAAGAGCACCTCTCCATCGTCACCACCATACAAATTGTGCATGTCCAGCTGGCGACGGTAGTGTTTCTCGTACAATCTCTCAAATTCCTCCATCTCCTGGCACGAATAAAAGTGGAGAAGATTGTGGAAAATAATTTTCAGAAGCAACAATGGAAACAGAAATAACTTTTCAACAAATCAATTTGCTATAAGATCATTGTTAAACTAATGTGAAAATTCAACAACAACAACAGTTTTCACATTAGGCAGCGTGAAATCGGCAACGAAACTTTCTTTTGACTAAACCTCAAGTTACTTAGAGTCCGACACCTTTTTTGAACCCGGTTTTTAAGTCTTTTGCTAATTGTCTTTGGTTAGTCTATTTAGGGAAAATTGCAAGGATTCTGATTTTGCCATTCGTTTTCGTAGCTGGCAACAATTTTGTCGAAAATACCCGCGCCTCTTGATTTAACGAAGCCATTTTTGAAAGTAAAGGTTCGTTAAATCGAGAGTTGCGAGTGTAAATGGCACAACTGTTGCCATTTACGAGAAACTACTAGCGAATCCTTGGATTGGCTAGGATTCTCAATGGAATTTTTCGAAGTGAACTAACCGAAGACAATTAGCAAAAGACAAAAACCTGGTAAAACAAGTGTTAGACCCTAAATGGAAACGAACTTTTTGAGGTTTGTGTTTAATCGAAAGTCGACTACATTCTCTAGTGCAATCTTCTTTAAAAATGTAAAATTTGACAAGTTGTATTATACAGTCAAACCTCGGTTATCCGGCACTCCAGTTATCCGGCACCCTGAGGCCGGTCCCCAGGGCTTCCGGATAACCGGGGTTTGACTGTACGACAATACGGTAGGACGTTAGAAACGTTTGTCGCCCTGACTAATGTAGTAGATTCGATCCTCACCCTACTCATATCCTTTTTCAAGGCGCTTGTTGGGGCCCCCACCCTAAATTTCTCGTTCCCCGTATGTCTGGTTCACGAAGAGAATCATCATCTGACAGTCAATCATTCAGAGAATTTCGTCGATCCGGTAACAGGTGCTCATACACAAGCAATTGAGTCAGTCTGGCAGAAATATAAGGTTCGACATAAGAATGAATTCGGAACAGCCAGAACTCTGTTTTTGTCATACATGTCTGATTTTGTGTGGAGAACAAAATTCCATGGTCCAGACATATTTTTTCACTTGTGGTGTCAAATATCAGAGACTAGGGACAATAGGCGGCCATCGGCGCCTCTGTCGTATTTTGAAATGAAAGACTGACTGAAGAATAACTTCGAGTTCGTAAAATTCAAATATTTCAAAAAGGCGGCAATTCAAACGCCTTTTTCCGAATATTTTGCGTAATTTTCGAGGGTAAATGAAATTTGACGTAAAATGTTTCGGAGTTCCGAGTTATCTCCCGATTTTAAAGGGCGAAATATCGTCGCTAGTATTAGACATCCAATACTCAAAAGATAGAGAAAGAGTTCTAGTATGGGGCCCTGAAAAAATTAGAACGAATGATAAGACATGTCGTGGGTAACGATTGAAAAGAAAAAAACAAAAACAAATCGTGACGGACACCAAAAAAATCACTCCATCGTAATACTAAGTAGAGATGTATGTTTGTAAATGAAAAATAAATAAAAAAATCCGTGTTTCGAGAAGGTTGGAAAAAAATTTAGGGTGGGGCCCCAACCCAAAATTCAATTCTTTGATTTTTTCAAATAGGGATCAACTCGAATATAATTGACATAAACATAAAACCTATGGGAATATCATTAGCAATTTTTTACTGACACAACGTTCTTTGATAAGCCACTAGGTGGTCGTTCTTTTCCCATATTAGTAATTTTGTATTTTTTTGTGTCAATAAGAGGGTTTAGAGGCTACTACGGTGGTTGAACGACATTATTTAATAATATTAATATCTAAGAGGTTTAGCTGAAGTATTAGTGGTTCATCTTTTATGTATATAGTTCAACCTGGTGTCTACTGTGATTCACCACTGCTGAATCACCAACAGACTATAAATTTGCTATTAATGTATAGAACCTTTACATAATCTAAAAGCTTTTCCATAATACAGCAGCACAGTGTGCACTACACACTTTAAAGGCTATACAAAAAAGTTGTCGCATTTTACCTTTACTTTGGCTAGACAGGGTGCGTCGACAAAAATACTTTAAAAATAGAAGGTTCTTATCCTTTATCCCGACCCCACCCAAGTTTTGGTACTTCTCTAGTTGGCATCACACCTCCAATTTTTGAATATTTTTGTTCAAATTTCTAGAAAATAAAGAGTGGCCATATAATCGATTATCTTATATAGTATTTGGCATGTGTGGGTGGGTGGGTAGGTAACGCTTTTTTACTTCGAAGGCCAGAACGGGTCGTAGATAGCGAAATCACTTTTGTCGCTAATACCATCGTGTTCCCCAGAATGTCAGCTTTCGTTTTAAAAAAAGAACAGGCGAAAAAAATGAGTTCTAATAGGGGATATACCTATTTTTATGAATGAAGTCATAGCCCCTCATTGAAATTTCGAAATACTATAGAGGCGCCGATAGAGGTCCCTTGTATTCATTATTATGGGTCAAGAAGATCGAACTCAACCTCTTAAGTGATCCCGTAGTTTCCTCTGCCCCAAAAGCACAAGGGCACAAACAGAGGTGTGATGTCAACTAGAGAAGCACCCAAGTTTTGATTGTTGAAGTTTATTTTTATTTTGACATAAATAAGTTGATTCGCCTTTTTGGCGGCATGAAACATGCATGCATACCAGAGTTTCTTGGTGCAGTAGGACCAAGCTGACAAAAATTTGTTCAATTTCCATACTTTTAGGCTATTTTCCAGTATCCCGGCACCCTTTTAAATTAGGGTGGGGTCGGGATATAGGATAAAAACCAAATGGGCAGTAGGTGACATTTAGTTTTTTTTTCATTTAGTTTTCATGGCGCAGTAGGTAAAGTTTTGGATTTTGCTGTGCCAACGCTCAAAAAACCTTTTTTCCTCGGGATCTGGCGAGCTCAACACCACCTGTAAACACTTTTAGAACCAAATGGAATTCTGTGCACCAGTGCATTTTACTTCACTTTTTGCTCAAAATACCCACACAATGTCCTCTGTTTGTAGCATTTATCGCGTGACGAATCGTACAAATACAGGAAGTGTCAAGAAATTTCCCTTGTTTTGAAATGGTCATAACTTTTTCTCTAAAGCGTTTTTCGAAATTCTGTTTTGGCCAATCCATTTTTCTCGCCGACAATATTTTCTTAGTGTATAATGTCAAAAACACGATTTTCGCTTGGTCCCCTGTAGTTTCGGCCCTGGTCTGTGGATGGCCTCTGGATGGGCAAGGCCCAAAGCACAGGGGACCAGGCGAAAATTGTTAGATACCAAAAAAAAATATTGTTGGCGAGAAAAAAGCTAAACCAGAATTTCAAAAAACGCTTTACAGAAAAATTCATGACCATTTCAAAACCAGGGAATTTCTTGATGGCCACCAATTTTTTCACTGAAAAATTTTAACTTTTACATAGTGATCAAGATGTTTTGTCATAATTTCTATGATCACTAATAAATGGTTAACAAAATTACTACGATTATTATAATCAACATGTAAAAATTTTAAAGAATTTATGGTGAAAAAATCGGTGGTCAACCCTTGCCGACTAAACCCAAAAAAAAGCTTGCTGGAGACAAAAATAAGATTTTCAGCAATTTTTTTTACGTCTTTGACAAACTCTGTAGAAAATCGAATAACGATAATTTCAAGCACAATAAGCCATGCATACTGCTACTACTATGACTTCAAAAAAGGTAGAAGAAACAAAAGTTCTTGGTTTAAGCCCAATAGCAAGAAGAAATTATTCCCATTGCTAATGAAATAGAAAACAGGAAGAAGACTACTATGTACTAAAAAAGGGGGGAGGGGCATCAGAATGATGATGAAAATATTATCCAGGATTAATAACCCAGGCGATTCTGTGCCTACCAAAAGACAACTTCAACTGACTTCTTCTTTGAGGCTTTAAAAGGGCATTTTTAATTGTCGCGCAAGCACTTTTTAGTGCTACTTTTTATGCTGATTCAGAATATGGGGTAGGGGTGAGATTTTGGCCCCTTCACTTTTTGGCACTTATGCCGTTGGGGACCCCCCCCCTCTATTTTGGCACTTTTTAACATGTGTGTTTATTGTGATCGTCTATAACTTTTTTTGTTACTAGATACAATATTGGCAATGGAAGAGCTTCGAAACACAACTCTAAAAAATTGTACGAAAAATTGAAGTGGACAAATGAATAGAGGGGGCCAACGGCATAAGTGCCCACTTTTTTGCGGTTGATTTGTTTAAGACGTTATTTTTCGCCGATTTTACCTGAAGTCATTTTTAAGTTTGGTCTCAATTCAATAGCTAAGTTCTAGGCACCATTTTAATTTTTTTCCATTTTTCTTATTTAGCGGGATATGTAAAAACACGAATTTACAATAGTCCAGGGTAATGAAACGTACTTTTTAAAAAGATTTGTACTTTTTTGGGACCCGAAATATTTTTTATTTTTAAAGTTTTACGTCTAAATTTTTTTTCGGTGGTCAAAAATCAATAAGCACTGGATAAAATGGCATTTTTTGACGAAAAATGACCAAATTGTACTTTTTTGGCCAGAAGTACTTTTTTCAAAATTTTTGGTTCGCAACCAAGAATTTTTAGTTCCTCGAAGACTATTGTAAATTTCTCGCGTTTTTACATACAGTCGACTCTCGACTCTCGGGGCCGGTCCAAAAGTTACGTTTTAAATCGAGTTTTACGTTACAGTCAAACTTACGATATAAGGCCACCCTGCTGAGTGGTTAAGGGTAATAGTGGTTAAGGGTATAATACGGTGTGTCAAGGAATCATGCAGCGAACCAACCTTATGAGATAACCACCACTTAAAACACGATGGAAAAATAGCTTTGAAACCAGGGCTCAGAACTCAAAACTTTGAAATAAAGAAAAATAAATGTCATTTAGTCATTTTTCTTCAAAAAGTGCTATTTTATTTATATTATTTCATGGTTTTTTGAACACCATCAATAAAAATTTTGACTCGAAATCTCACGAATTATAAACACTTAGGGTCTCAACTAAAGGACAAATCTTTAAATAAAAGAACTTTTCAGAGCCCTCTTTAAAGGAAGGGGGAGGCAGGAAGCCGAATTCAACATCGGTGGCGCAGTGGAAACGCAGCGTTTGTGCAATATGGCCCAAAACAGTGCGCAGGTTCGACCCCACGCGGTGGCACACTAGTTATTTTGGCTTGTTTGACCAAGTTGTAGGAGTAATTTGGGTCGCTGATTCCTAATCTGGCGTCAAAAAAGTCGAATTACCCTGATAAATTGGTCAAACAAGCCAAAATAACTAGTGTGCCACCGCGTGTGGTCGAACATGCGCACTGTTTTTGCCAATTGCACAAACGCTTATCCACTGCGCCACCGATGTTGAATTTTCCAGCCTAAACGGCTTCCTGCCTCCCCCTTCCTTTAAAGAGGGCTCTGAAAAGTTCTTTTATAAATAGTCTGTATCAGAGTTTCCATGAGATGCTTTTTGGGGGGTTGATATGATATGATACAGGGGTTGATATGACATGTTTTGATATGATACGCCCGCCAGAATTTTTCGCTTGATATGATACGATATGATACACCTCAAAAAATTTCAATTTGATATGGTGTGATTTGATATCGTTTTCAAAACTTTCCACGTGATTTGATGCTGATATGATATGGGTTGATATCAAAAGAGTATCAAACTGCATGATATGATAGGCGCTCCAAATTTTTGTTTATGATTATTTTTAATTGCTGGCGCAAATTACCGTGTTTAACCTCTCAACAAAAAAAGATTAGTCAAAACAATAAGAAGTTTTCATATATTTCTTCATTCATTACCCAAAACAAAAAAATCAGATAGTAAAGAGGTCAACAAAGCAAATAAAATGATTAGAGGAAGCTATTGAGCGAAACTATCAACTGAGCGTTCAAATAGGTGAATGATGTTTTGGCCCGCTTGTAGTTAGTCGCCATGCTTGAATAGCTGAAAATCCTTTCGATTGGTGCTGAAGTTGCCGGAATACAGAATATCGAAGTTAAGGCCGTTTTTGATTTACAACAAGTAATTCCTTATGGGGGATTAAAAGAGGTTACACGGTAGTTCAAAATACTGGGTCGATATGATATGCATAATTTGATATGATATGGCCAAAAAATTACGGCCCTGATATGATATGATAAATGGGTTGACATGATATGGTTTGATATGCGAGTGGAATTTTTCCTCTTGATATGACATGATTTGATATGCTTCCCGGGAAATGTCATTTGATATGATATGGCCGTATCATATCGTATCATATCAATGATATGCCCGATTTTTTGATATCATGGAAACTCTGGTCTGTATATACATTTTTGATCATGAGTCTTGCTCGGAATCGTGTCTAAGGTAAGAGATGTCTAAGGTACCAGAGTTTATTTATGCGGTAGGCCCCAGTCAACAAAACTACGTTCAACATCTTTTCATAAAAAGTGGAAGGAGTAAAGCGAGCAAAATAAGTTGGAAAAATGAACAAGTAGCAGGAACTAAAAGAGCTAACGAAACAAAGAAAGTTGGAATAATGAAGATAGAAAAAGAAGGCAAAAAATGGTGACTAACTAAACTATGGAAAAAACGTGATGAACCATGTTTATACGTAAATAGAAATTAAATATTTGACAAAAACGACAGGGGGGACCAAGGCAAAAATGACTAAAAACCACAGGGGGTACCAAGGCAAAAATGACCAAAAACCACAGGGGGACCAAGGCAAAAATGACTAAAAACCACAGGGGGACCAGGCAAAAATGACTAAAAACCACAGGGGGACCAAGGCAAAATGACTAAAAACCACAGGGGGACCAAGGCAAAAATGACTAAAAACCACAGGGGGACCAAGGCAATCGAAAAATTTTTTTCGAAAAATGTCCTTCCCACACTTTTTTCGCCTTTTCCATCGTTTTTAGTGCCTAAAACATACTCTCCCCTAAAAAAAACCCCACTTTTGGGCTACCCCAAATAGTGTACTCCTGCCAAACTGGGTTGGTAAAACCCATTAAAATATATGCATACGAGTAAACTTTTTTTTATTTTGAAAGGGGGTGCTTATATTAGAGAGGGGGCTTCTATTGGGGAGGGGGCCTATATTTTTCACTCAGCCTCTAGAGGGGGCTTCTATTGGAGAGGGGGCTTCTATTAGAGAAAATACGGTAGTTTACCTTTTTTGCTACAAGAACGGTGTTTTAGTCTATTTCTGTAATTCTAAATGATTAGTCACAAGACACTAGACTATTAGTCATACTACACAATTAAGTCTAGAAAAATAAGCATGGAATGTTACCAGACAGCAACGCTTTACACTAAAAATCAATGCATCAGAAGATATTTTTTGCATAAAATTGCACTTAGTCGCTACAAAACACTGTAATCTAGCAATGAGGCATGCTAAGTTTTCATCTTGTAAAAAATGTCTAGCAAAAGATACTATTTTTACATTTTTAAGATTATAGTTTTCATCTAACTAAACCATCCTACATTATTGCTTATACCTTATCAATTTAACAATAATCCGAGTTCGACAAATGACTGGCTTCGCATTGATCCCCGATGAATGAGAATGCGTTGTTTTCCCTTCTCTCTGACAAGGAAACTACCAAAAATGTAAGCACCTAAAATTTTGTTTGCATTTAGCCTTTTCCATCTTTTGCTATGCGACAAATACGAAAATCGGGCGTATAGCCATCCCTGCGTTCGACCACAAAAATTTAAATTTTCGGTTGCCTTGGACCCCCAAGCTGATTTTTTTTAGATTCCAAATAGCTAAAGAAAATCAACTTGGAGGACCAAGGCATCCGAAAATCTAAATTTTCGGCCCTATACGACAATAGGGCGCTTTTTTGCCTTGGTTCCCCCTACTGTTTTTTCGCATTTTTTCCAAATTACTTTATTTGCAACAATAGTAACGACAAAATTGTCATGCTAAGGACTGGAACTATTTGGAAAAGCTGATTGAACAAATCACGAAAATTTATGCCTAAATCATTGTTGTCATTACTATTGTTGAAAATAAAGTAATTTGGAAAAAAAAATGCGAAAAAAAAACAACAGGGTGACCAAGGCGAAAAAAGCGCCCTATTGTCGTATAGGGTCAAAAAACTTTAGGAGTTTGCATTTTGGGTGATTTCCTTGTCACTAGCAGCATTTCTGACGGCTTTGAGCTTTCGACAAATGAAATTAGCCGGAAAAATAGTCTATATTAGAATCCAGTCCGTTTTTAAATCCTCCTTGTTAGTTTTAATTTTTTAGGTGCTTAGACGCGGAATAGGCCAGCGTACGTTGTACGTAAAAAAATTCTTAATAAAAACATAGCTATAAAAGGGCATTAATGCTATCATAAAAAGTAAAAATGTCATCTAATTAGAACTGAAATTCAAAAATTCCTAAATTCCTGAGAAAAAGTGGTCACTTTTTGAATTCCCGGCACACTCAGGTATCGATCTCTTTCAGACATTTTGAAAAACAATTTTTTCAAAGTACTAATTACCATAAGTATAATACAGTCAAACCTATCTATAACGTCACCCCCTCTATAACGTCACCTTTGTAAATCCCTGCCAAAATGTTGTGCAAAACGACATAACTTTGTCTGCTATAACGTCACCCATTCCCTCTCTATAACGTATAAATTCAAGTTTCAGTGCAGAATCATGTCAGAGCAGAGACGCAAGCGTACGGCCATACCTCTGGAGAAAAACAAGGAGATCCTTGGTGAATTGAAGAAGAATCCGAACCAGACAGCGGTGGCCAGGAAGTTCATCATGAAGGCATTCGATCTTCTCGACGATGAGATGCAGGAACTCCGAAGAAAGAAGATGCGCCAGCCAACCATTTTGGAGAGCTTTGGATTGAATTGAGTTCGTTTATGCCGAATAAAGCCCCTTTGTTTCATGTCTCTTTGTTCCTTGTCTCTTGGTTTAGACCCCTTTTAATTAAACCTCTGTATAACGTCACCCTCTCTATAACGTCACCTTGGCTCGGTCCCGAAGGGTGACGTTATAGACAGGTTTGACTGTATGCTCGAAAATACCCCATACAATATTCAAAAATATACTTTCGATATCCAAAATATACAAAACAAGGGCGATTCAAAAGTAGGCTAAAAACTATGATGCCCATATCATGGTTTTCCGGCAACTTTGGGCTGTTCTGTCTCCAAAAAATTTCAGGTGGTATGGAAAGAGCGGCAGAACTTTGTTATATAACTTCGGGTTTGTGTGTGGTGGGCTTAGATGAGACCAAGGCAAGAAACGAACTGGATTCTAGGATAGATTCTAAAGTGTTTCAGTGCAAAAAAGTGATACCCACTTTAAAGGAATAAAAAAATTAAGATAGCAGTGAAAATTTTTCTTAATAAAAACAAATCATGCTTTCCACAGCCTTTTTCTTGCTGCACAGTTTTCAACAAATTTTTGAAAATAAGTTCAGACGCCATTTGAATACTAAGCTATCCAAACAATTGCAAGAAACAGGTATTCTCTAGTCTTTTGGAAAATAAATGAGGTTCTTTTAATTGGATTTTTCGGCTTTTTATTTTGCTGTTGAGCACTTTTTCAAGTGTTGGAGGAAATCAAAAAAACAGGATATATTAACGAAAAAAACATACTTGCGTGGGTAAAAAGAAGAATTAATTTTTTTGTAAAATGTGCAAAGGTGGTAAAGGATTATTTTCCGAGAGTAAGCTGATAATTACCCAACAACGTAAAAGAATAGTTGGGATCGAAAACCAATTATTCGAATTGACCATCAAGTTACATCCCACCTAGGAATCCATTTTTGAGTTTTTTTGGGACGCATGTGAAAAAAATTTGGCCCATGTTGAAATCCAGTTTATTTTTTCGACTTTCTCCCCCACGTTATATTTCGGTTGTTTTGGCTTAGGCGCACGGCAGGCCAGCGTATGTTATTAGTTAGCAAGGGCTCAAACATGTTTTTTGAACTGTAAAAATTGAGAAAAACAAGTTTGAGTCCTTCTTAACATGCACTGGCCTACCGTGCGTCTAATCAAAAGCCAAAAACAAGAGAGGACCAAGGCAAAAAGCGGACTGGATTCTAGGTTAGGGCCGAAAATTTGAATAAAAAGAGCTTTTCAGCAGGAAATTTAAATAGAAAAGCAGCTCAAATGCAAAAAAAATACCAACGGGAAAAAACTTTCAACTTAAGTATGTCGCTAGCGGCTCAATACAAACAAAAAAGGGCAGGAGAGTTACGGAGGGGGTTGGTAACATAGATATCCATACATACAACCAGAAATATACAGGGTGACACAAAAAAACTGTAGCATGTTTGGGAAACAATTCAAATAAATTTTTGGACCTAACTGTTGTTTTATGCACTCGTGTTTGATGTTTTTATTAGTGATGGCCATTTGGGCTACGGGTTTGGGCGGGTTTTGGGTGCTAAAATTTTGCGTGGTTCGTGGGGCGGTTTTAGAAATTTTTAGTGTGGGCGCGGGCGGGTTAAAAATTTTCTTGCGGGTCCCGCGCGGGTCCCGCGTTTAATTGCGGGTAGAACGAAAAACACTTTAAAAAAGATAATTATTCAATTGAACGAGTGAAATTTCTTTATACAACCATAACAATAAATGTGATTAATAACTGTAGTTAGAGTTTTGGTTAGCTTTGAGCTTGGCTTCTAATTCATCGAGCACTTTGCATACTGAGGATGAGTCTTGCATGGCGCGTTAGGCTTTGAGGGCTCCGGCCACTCAGCTTGATGACTTCTCCACACCCTGCAAGAATAATCAAAATCGGATCCCTCCATCTTCTCAAAAAGAGCAAGCTTCCAAACGAGAGCAGACATTCTTCTGAAAGGAGACAACGAGTACATACACGTATGTATATAAAATTTCTTTATTATGACTCATGCTTGCGTACTTAACAATTGATTTTATCCAGTGTTTGCTGAAAAACTTGTGTGGGGCAACCCGCGCGGGTTCTACCTCCGCGGGTTTGCGGGGCGGGTTCAAAAATTTCCAACTGCGGGCGCGGGGCGGGTTTTCGAAAATTGCCAAAATCGTGCGGGGCGGGGCGGGTTACCCGCGCGGGTCCCGCCCCGCGACCATCACTAGTTTTTATCTACATATAGTATTTTGTCTAGAAGATATTGTTGCCACAGATGTGGCGATTCGTAGGCGCCGAGGGCCTGTGTGGGGAACACGCGTTAAAAAAATGATGCATGCTACCAACAGGATTTGAACCTACAACGCCGCCTTGGTCCCCCAATTCTAAAGTCACCCCCAAAATGACTTGGTCCCCCCTGTGGTTCTCGACCACTTTCAAGTGGCTGTAACTTTTTTTGAGTCGAACAACATAATTTTTTGATAGTTTTTCATTAAGGTAAATCGACCATTCCGCGTCGAATGGTGTTAACAGATCTCCGATACGATAAGCGGAACATACTCAAACATTTTTTTGTGATCCACGACAGACACACAGTAAAGGGGATAGGATTCTATGTCCTCAAATTTTGTACATCACGGTTTTTAACCCACTTTTCATTTATAAATCTCTTTGTTCTCAACGTTTCTAAGGGTAAACCAGATCTTGAAGTTCAAAAAACTCATCATCATTGAAATTTGATGCTTAACCTTTGCTTACCTCAAAACTTGGCAACACCAGGCATGCTGAAAGGGGTCATCGAACCTGAGATCCCAAAAATTGTTCAAAATTAATGTTTTAGGCGCCGAATGGCACCTCTACGACTAGTTGTAAATAATATTCTCAGTGTGTTTGAGACTCATTATGAATTGCGGTATAGTAAAGAGTGTAGGCTCTCTAAGCAAAGAGCCTCTTCTCAAACCCAGCAACAGTCACAACAGCAAAAACTATATCAGGTGAATCGGGCAAATTATAGATGCGCATGAAAAATCATACACTCAG